>WSYH01010926.1:0-21972 GCA_036426205.1 Ascaphus truei
GCTTTTGGGCAGTGACTGTTCACCTACAGGGCTTTTGGGCAGTGACTCACCTACAGGGCTTTTGGGCAGTGACTCACCGACAGGGCTTGTGCCCACTGACACATGTGAGCAAGTTGGTAGACACTGCACAAGTGATGGTTGGTCTGTTTCATGTGTGTCTTTTTTTGTTTGTGCCCAAAAACTGGTCAGTAGTAACTGCTTGTGGTGTTTTGTTTTTGTCGCCTCCTTTGTAGGTGTCAGCTCCTGATTTTGTACAGATGGCGGCGGTAGGATGTCGTCAGGAACCTGCACAGCAATGTCTGCTACTTGAGCGGTAACATTCGGACCTGGGGAATGAAGCTCAGATGCATGTGGTGAAAAATTACCAGCATGTAAAGATCCTGCCTGTGAGGTGTTGAAGTTTAAATGTGGTACAGTAGTCATTCTCAAGTAATTTGCTTGGGTTTGCTGAACAACTAATGCTTCGAATGAGGTGTTGATTTTTTGCAACTGTTTAGGCACTTCAATGAAGACTCTGTGGAGATGTACCAATTGTGATATCGTTTCTTCCTGCAGTGCAATCATCCTTTCCAGCACTGTCATCAGATCAGAATGGCGTCGATTTTCTGCTTCCACAATTTTTCCCTCAGAAGCTACAATTGCATCGTATGTGGTAGTTGATGGACGATTTGGCGGTAAAACTGTTTCAATTGGAACCTCTTCATGCTCACTTGATTGTATTTCTGTGTCTATGGCGGTGGCATCATCATCATCATCTTCATCATCATGTTCTAAAAATAAATGTACACATTATTAAATGGCATGTTAATCTCTGCTGTGTTACTATGTAATTATACTGTGTCATAAGTAACAACTAACATGTTTCCATACGTTTTATAAACTCACATTAAAAACTACCTTGACTTACGAATAATGTTTGGACTCAGTATGAAATATGAATGAATGAAAACTTGCTGTAAACTCACAACTCCTACATGATAGTTAACATCACTAACACAATACATGTTGCCTTACACTTCATTTTCACTGACACTAAGTAATCCTATTTAAAGAACATGTGCAAAACAAATAATGAACATGACAACATAACATATAGAAGTGCACATATTATATGGCCACCAACTCATACACTCACCTTCTAGGTGTGTTGAGCTGCATGACCCAGGTGAAGACACTTGTTCCCTCTCAGGTGACACATGTCCTCCAGGGGCAACTATATATAACAATAACATTAGTTTTACATTTACATGTGTAAATATTGAACAAACAGTTATTGTATGTTCAGTATTTATGAGTACCTAACAGCATCATTTCCTTAACTGAAAATGTGTGTCTGAAAGTGAACATAAATAGTTGTAATAACAATGTACATGCCTGTGTACTTAGAACGTTTGAGTTCCCTAACATACAACATACTATGTTTCTGCAGTAATGCGTGAGGATAAATAGATAAAAATTGTACATAAAAATCATATGTTGTGTAGTGATATCAGTATCATAATGTACATAAGTATCATGAGATGAACATTCACAATGGTTATCATGAAGGTGGTCATATAGCAAAAAAATTTATTTTTGGGACAGGATATGTGTGGTACATTAATAGAAGATGTGGCACACCTGAATGTGGCTGTCACTCAACAAGACAAGACATGCAGTGTGTGATAATGTGTCGTTGATAGTAGTTCAACTATAGATATGAGTGAACTAATGTGTGACGTACGGTTTGATAACTAATGAGTTGTTGGGGCATTTAGTAGCTAGAGTTACGCTTTCAAATGAGTGTGATTAACTTCAGTTGTGCTAGTCATGTTGTAAGAACGGTATTCCCTTCCCCAAAAAGGCTAATCAGCCACACCTTTCAATTACTTCAAACAGGTGAAAATGGTGTGAACTAAGTTGACCCTAAGATGAGCCTGTAATTTGTGTGTGTGCTGAACCCCACCCCCTCTGTTGAAGTGTATGCTGTGATAAGATATTAATTGCAGCTGCTTTAACACAATGTTAGAGGAGCTAAATAGTCGTCTGCAGTGTTTAAGTTATGAACACAATGACATAACATATGCTACGTGTGCCTCATTATGCTGTCTGTATATGACATTAAGCAAAAATGGACCTTTTCATAAACAACTATAGATGTGTTAGTGCAAGTGATGTTTGTAGGCCGTTGCATGCAATATATTTGATGCATGCTTCAAATAGGCAGTAATGTCGTGTTTGTAGGAGTAAAATAAATAAAATACACAATAATATTATACATATTTATGTTCTGTACCTGTAGCTAGTAATAATTTCTCATTAGCATGTGTTACACATGTGTACTACCCTGTTGTTCCCCATCTTCGCCCACCATCAATTGCTTCCACTGCAGCAATGCATTTTGGGAATTCACATGTAAATGACCACGCAATGGCACGTGCTATATTAGTAACTGCTTTTAGTAGGACTACAACATATATGTCTATTTTGAGATATATATATATACAGAATCAGACATATACATAAATAGATGCAGGTATGCTTATATTGTGAAGACAGTATAAAAAGCAGCGGAAATATGCAAAATAACTGTAAGCAACGACACGCCTAGTACAGTAATATTTCTCACCTGGTGGAAATTGTGAGGGATAAATTCCAATATCACGGTCACCAGCCAAGCCTTCCACGACGACGGGAAGTAATTTTGCCCGAAGCAGCTCCTCCAATGGAGTTAATATCAGACGTTGTGGTGTCGGCCCACCTCCAGTGCCAGTAGCATGCACGCGTTGGTCTTGTATTTTCTTTTTCAATTTTGACCTAATATCATCAAATCTTTTCCGACAATGATACTTGTCCCTGACACTATTCCCACACGCATTGACACCAATGACTATTGTGTCCCACATTTCTTTTCTGCTTGATGAACTTGTCCGCCCTTGAAAAACATAGAAAATATATGAGGTAAATTAATAATAATAGAAGCACCAGTTTCCTACACTGCTAGCTGTTCCAAGAGATAGCAAACATGCTGTTTTAGGTGTAATATGTGAAGCACATGAGCATTCACTACTAAACCTAGACATATAAGCAAGCTTGCATTCATATTGTATGCAGTTATGGCAAATTGAACGCCTGTGTTTAGTTGTCCTTGTAACGCATGATAAAAAGCTGTGTTTCCACACTAATTAACATAGAAAGATATTCTGTACCCATATTTGCATATAAACAAAACTCAGATGACCTAGGATCACATGTATTTGAAGAATAAATGTCAAGGTACACTTACCTACTAAATGTCCATAGATACTGTCATAGTGCTCCAGAATCCCAGTGACAAGAGCTCTATTTTCCTGGTCATTGAAGCGAGGATTACGTGGCTTCTCCACACGTTTCTTCCGAGCAGGTTTAGGCTCAGAGCTTGGCTGGTGCTGACTGGACTCTCCTTCTTCCAATGGAAGAGACTCCAAAAGCTGGCCACCAGCAAGCACGCCACCACCAGACACCCCATCAGCAACTGCGCCACCAGCAGCACTCCCAGCACCAGCACTCCCACTCCTAGCACCAGCACTCCCACTCCTAGCACCAGCACTCCCACTCCCAGCACCAGCACTCACACTCCCAGCAACAGCACTCACACTCCCAGCAACAGCACTCCCACTCCCAGCAACACCACTCCCACTCCCAGCACCAGCACTCCCACTCCCAGCAACACCACTCGCAGCACCAGCAACATCACTCCCCTGAACAGTACGTTCACTCCGACGCGTACTCGCACGAGTAGCACTCCCACTCCCACCAGCATCACTCTTCCCACGCTTTGCGGGCATACTTACAGCACTCACAAAAAACAGACAACAAATGTACAGCCAATCACACGAAACACTTCCACATATAAAACAAGACAAAGATGTAAACAAAACAACAAAGGACAAAGCTTTCCCAATACACAACAAGTCTCTCAGTCAATATGCAAATCTTAAATCACCAAGCTCTGTGCGTCTCTCTCTCTCTCACTCCCAACAACACAGAGAATGATTAACAGTACACGTTGCCTTTAAATATGACGCGCTATCCAATACATGCTTGGTTCGCCTGATTCAGCAAGATTTGTGATTGGGCAACCTAACAGCACCCCGCCACGCACGCCGATACACCTGTGTGTGATCGGCTAATCATCGTGAGAGTGGGCGGATTTGTTTTCGCCTTGATTTTGAATGTATTCGGCACTTACTGCATACGGAGAGGAAAAATCGCCAATAACATGACTAATCGGTAAGCTTGCCGATTTCACATATTCGTCGCTTACTGCATGAGGCCCATAGTCGTTGTAATATACAAACAGCAAGTATGGCCATAGCAATAGTAAGGAGAACCACAGCGGGTAAGAAGTAACACAGAAGGCTCCGTCGCTGATACAAGCCTGACTGTAGGGTTGTCCCCCTGCTGCCTGTGTGGAAAGACGCTGCCACTTCTGATGACGTCACGAATGACATCACATATCCCGACGATCGTTTCGCATGGACTACACGCTTCTTCAAGGGGAGGAGTCTACTCACTGGCTTAACCGGACGATATTTATACAAAACAAAGTCCAGCCTCCTATGACTCATGGAGGCGTGGTCTATGCCCGTAATCCAATCGGGTCATAGTAAACATTGGATAGCTCCGATATCGTGTATCACAGTATATGTCTTAAACAAAAAGCTGTATTGACAACATGATAAATGTAATATTAACATGTCTGGTTACAGCACAATATAATATCTCTGTGGTGGCCAAACAAACAAAGGGAGAAGGTAGTTTAACAGTCCCAAATCGATAGGTAAGTATATGTCCAAAAATTCGCCTTGAAACCTGATTAATTCATTCTCCTAATAAAGCAATAAATATATATAGGTGTATGTCTAGTCTCTTATTGTGTGATTTATAGTATGTGATTTAGTATAGAGGGAATCCTTTCTGATCCTTTTGGGATCAAGTCTGTTATTATAATTGTACTATTCCCTCTAAGCACCTGTTTCATATTTTTCTGATTGTGTTTAGTATATATGGGATGAGCAGTCTTATCTCCTTTATATATATATAATAGTGTGGCAGGAATGCAAATGGGAGCAAAGCGTGTACTTATGATAGTTGCAAATAAGCTCAGTAACATGAACAGTTCTGCTGCACAATTCTTCCCATAGCATATGTAGGGATGTCTCAGGTTGCTTCTACCTTCGCTGCAGCGTGTATCTGGAGCAAGTGTTTGGAAGGTTCCGCAGCGGCCCGGTAGCACAGGGCGCCGCCATGTTGTTGCGCAATAGTCAGGAGTGACTGTCAGAGCTGAGAGAGTTCGCGCATGCTCAGTACAAAGCGCGCGAACAGGCGGCCAATGAGAAGAGGCTCAGCAAGTAAACTACAACCCCCAGGAGCTTCAGCAAAGTCACCTGATGCCAGGGAGCAAATAGGAGTGCAGGATTTGCGAGAGGCAGGAAAGGGAAGCGTGGGGGAGAGACCACGCTAGCCAGAGGGCACCGGAGGGGCAAGGGGAGAGGTAGTGTGCGTGCAGGGGGTCAGTGACCCACCTGCGTAGGCAGATTCCCCCTCAGGCCCCAGTATATTCCCTGAGTCACCATAGCTTGTGGTGCTGCAGGGACGTCCTATATTGGTAACGACTCATACCCCTTACTGCATAGACAGATAGGGACACTGTGTCGCGGAGCTGCAGTTGGTGACAGTCGTTTGGGCCCAGGCTGCTGTGCATCATCCACTACTCGTGAGAGACTGCGCTGGATCGGCGGATCCTTTGTGAAGTTGTTGCCGGTCACCCCAGTGACCGGAAGGTATTTACTAAGTGCACCAACACCGGTCAACAGGCGCTGATCCCGCCTTAGGGAACACTCTTTGGGGACACTAGGTGGAGTGACCAAAGGACTGAGCCTATATACATAATTACAATTACATGGACACGGAGTGGGGGCACGCGGTGACGGGATAGTGACATTTCTCCTTAGGAGAGTGGCCGAGCCACAGGGGTTATATTGCAAGTAGTGGTTAAGGATACATCGTGTGTTATATGTGTGTTATTGCTTTGCCTATAAGATAAGGTTCTATTAATAATTAGTAATAAACAGTTACAATCTGATGTGTGTTGCTATTGTTCTTGCCCAGGGGAATCTTACTCATTGGGGATCCTGGGTAAGTGGAGACGCTGCCAGTACTATAACTATTACCCCAGGCTCCCAGCTAGCGGAGGCCCAGATCTCCTTGAGCCAACAGGTGTGTACAGTACCATTAGTCACTCTAGAGCAGTGTTTCCCAAAGTGTGCGCCCCGGCGCGCCGCGGCTTGGCTAGAGGTGCGCCGCGATCAGGGCCGCCAGCATCGGGAAAAAAGGGCTGCTAGTTCATTTAAAAAAAAAAAAAAAAACCTCTGAAGCCGGCGCCGGGTCACCCGGGCAGCGCCAGAAGTAAGAGAGAGGGAGGCCCGGCGCGCACTGGAGGAGCAGCACCGGGAGACAGATGTCTCCCAGCAGCACTGCAGCCTCACACCCCCCCCCTCCCTCCCCCCGCAGCACACCGGCCCTCCCCCACGTGGCACAGGCCCCCGCAGCACTGACCTCCCCCGTGCAGGGACCGGGCCGTTCAGCCATACCCACCCAACCTCCCCCACGCAGCGTCGGCCCCACGCATCACCGGCACATATATATCTGTGTGTGTGTGTGTGTATATATATATATCTGTGTGTGTGAGTGTGTGTGAGTGTGTGTGTCAACTGAAAATATTCCTGTATATTCATTTGCATGTCTTAGACAGGTCTGCAACCCTGTCGTTCACCATTATCACCCAGCAAACAGCACTTCTACTGCAGCAAGGGATTCTGGGAAATGACATGCAAATGAGCACACAGTGCCACTTTTTATCTCATGCTCACATTACATGACCAACCCTTAACCAATGCATGCTGTTTTAAACACAGCTTTTAAGCAAGGACTTGGGAGATGCAAAGTCAGTTAACCCACTCACATACATGTTTCAACCTTGATGGGTATCATCAGTGTGAGGTTGGTTTGCTGACATTTGCTCAAATTTGGGAGGGGAGAAGAAAGAAGATGCGGTGGGGAAAAGGGTATGTGAGTGTATATGTGTGTATGTATGTGTTGCTGTGTGGGGGTGTGGACGGCAACCACGGCACCACGATCAGAGTTTTACCTCACGACAGATTTAACGTTTTACCTTTTCGGCCCCCACCCTCCCACTCCTGCCCCCTGCCAATACGGCTACAGGCTCCTCAGAACACATATCGCGGTCAATTGCATGTCAGGCCGGCCTGTCTGCATGCGGGCGCGCGCTTGAACGAGGGGAGCGGGGCCTTAGCTTACAGCCGGGCTGTGGACTATCTAGCGGAGTGTTTGCGAGATTGTCGGGATTTCCTCAAAACATTGGGCCATCAACCAGCAGTTGCATCGGTAAACATTCAATAATGTAGTGTGGTATTAAAAAACTTATATTGTGGCCACTTCTGTCACCGGAATGTAACTGATTAATATATTTCTTGCTGACTGCTATATCTTACAGCACGGCCCTAGAGCAAGCAAACCGGCTTATTTTTATATTGGTATTAATAAAAAACTGCTAGGAAGTGGTCTCCAATGCAGAACGGACCTCGCAATGGCACCTGGTTAGGCTGGGATGGTGGTTACAAAGCAGGTGGTAAACAGTGGTAGTTGCTGTGGCAGTGTGGACATTAACACTCAGTAAAGGTAGCTTCCGATCCCAGTTCCAGGAGCCGTTGAATCTTCTCAATCCACACGACCGGGTTAATGCAGGTGGAATCGCACTCTTGGTGGACGCGACCCTGTCTTTTTTTCAAGACAAGTGGGTTATGCCCTTGTTCATTACAAATCATAACGACGTATGAACAAGGGAAAGTTAAGGGTAGTGATAGACAGGTAGTGAGAGCGAGGGAGGATGACCCGCAAGGACGAAACTATTCGAGACTGACTGGCAATAATTATATGAGTGGTCGTGAGTATGACAGACATACTAATGTAACTACTCGTCATAGATAGATATATTGTACAAATATTGGATTATTATTGTGCGGAATCGATCCTGGGTTTGGCCTGGAAATCATCCTTGCATAGCTGTGGAGTTTCCGGACAACCCCTCCCTTGATGCTGACCCAATCAAGAATCACCTGTTATGGACTAACTCTGCAGTGTCCTCAGTGCTTGCTAGGGCAGCTCTGTCCCTTGCTGCCTATGCATTTAGGTTAGCCCTTCCCCCCAGGAAGTGGCTAAGTATAATCAAGTCTGTTTGGGATGTAACTGGGCTTGCGGACAAGCATGCCTGTCTGGCCATTCGGTTTCCTGTTGTGAAAGCATGGGTCCACCAGTGCCGAAGCTTCGAGTTCCTGTGGGCCTGCTGCATATTCCCCTTGCAGAGGCCTTCGTGCTGGCCTACCCCTGTCACACCGTACAGGGGCTCTTTTCCGTCGCTGAAGGCTCCGCCTCCCAAGTTCCTGGTTCACGCTTGAAGCTGAACCACCACGCATCTGCCTTCCCGTTTGCCCCGACCCTCGCTTGTATCCTCGACTCCGCTCCTGTGCCGCCTGCTTGACCCAGGCCTGGATAACGTTAAGCTGCTTTCTCCAACCCTGAATGGCTATGTCTGACCACGGAATCCGCACTCCGGACTGACTCCGTGGCCTAAGGTCGGGCATATACATCCCCACTCAGCCCCGGTCCGGTCACGGTTTGTGGCAAGCACGACGTACAATTATAACTCCATATTTTTTCCTTATGTTATATCTAATAAACATGAGTCTTTATCCTTATACAAACTCTGAGACCTATCTTTATAAATTCTTACAATACACTAATATAGGGTGTGAGACCGTTTTTCTACAGGTATGAATATTGAAATTGTCATAAGTGCTTCTGCTTAGTGGTATAGAACCATAACATTATTGCAAAACGTTACCAGGGAGGGAAGAGGGTGTGGCCGATCCACATAGAACACTGGCAAATGACGTCCACCTACACAAGTTCAGCCAGAACACACTGGCTCATCGGCAAGGTTATGTTGAAGTTTCAATATTGGGCATTAGAACTCCAAAGGTATAGGGTAAGGTAAAGGCAAACACGCAATAACGATATCCAACGCGTTTGTAGCAGACACTGTACTTCACAGGGATAGGTTTGGTACTAGTGGTGTGTCCTATTGTAACCCCCTCTGCAAGCAGGGATTGGTTGAAAATACCGGTGGCAATTCATAGAAATTATAGTACTATACAATGAAAGCTTTTAATACAAACATATTTAAAAACAAATCAAGAATCCTTATTTCAGAATTTGATCTTTTGAGAAATCTCTTTTAGAAGGTAGACAACTCTCTATCTACAAGGAAGTCCGTGAATCTTCACATTTACAAATACAGCGCTTTGACACTTTTGCATTCACTGTATCTAGTGCCAATGCACTTATAATCACGTTGTTCACGCCACTTTGTAATCTTGAGCGCATCATATTGTTTTTTCACTTCTACGCCCTTATGCGCCTCTGGGTCAATGGCCCCTTACAAACTCTGCCCCCGAGCTCCAGGTGGCAGTAGTGTCAGGGGTTTTGCTGGTAGTGATAGGGGTCTGCGGCCACTGTCCCGCCATCAGCAGGCACAACCGTCACGGTTGTGGTCCATCAGTAGAGGCCCTGGTCACTCTCGGACAGCAAACCAGTAGGGCCATTGACACTCAGTTTAGAACACATTTGACGATACATCTGAGAGCAAGCAATCTCACTCAGTGTGTCCTGCTTGACCAGGCAAATAAAAACCAGACACTCTTGACATCAGGAGTCCCTGGTCAGCACAGATCCAGGTCTTTTGCCAGGTTGACACAGACAACTTGCTACCAATTCTCGCCAGTATATCAATGATGCTTAGCTCTGGTTAGGTCATAGTGGAGAGCTGACAAAACTTTGCGGAACCAACACAGCTGTGGTTCAGCAGTAAGGTATTGGTTATGATTAAACTCTTTTTCTGGAAAGGTTGTAGTCTTTCACGTGCCGTCCTTACACGACGCGCTTATTATAGAAATGACTCACTCCCTATGTTAAAGCAGCAGAGACACATTGGATCCCTGTCCTCTTCTTGGTTACTTTGTTAGGGGCAGCCCACTTGTAGTTTTGATGCCATTGGTGTTTGGGCAGTCCATGCAGAAATGTTTGCTGAAGTCTCTAAATCTCAAGAAAGCGTTGCAAAAGCTAGACAAAAAAAACTAAAAAGTTCTAAAAGTCCTGAAAGAAGCAACGTCCAATATGGGTGAAAATATTAGTCATTGCAGCCAGCAAGTGTAGTGACCTGGTCACTTTGCAGTGGTAGGATTGATTATGAGCGAGAGCTATGTTAAGGAGAGAGGATGAATGGCTGCAGGACTCTTGGAGCAGCGGGCATGTGGGGGAGGCGAGGAGAAAAAATGGCGCCAAGGACTTTTGTAAAAAAACAAATAAAAAATTAGAAAAATAAGGTGCTCAGGGTTATCCAAGAGGAGTCTACTACTTGGGCTAGGTCTCTAGGGTTCTCTTGGTTCCTTCAGTGGAACAATAGCAACTTCAAAGGCCCCCACACATTTATCACCGGTTCTCGGGGAGTCTATACTCCCAAAGCTTAGGTAGTCATTCCTGTAGAATCCAGGAAGGGCAAATCTCGTGAGCTCTGTCTACGGTTACCTGACTAAGTATTTAAGGCTCCGTAGAAGTGCTACATTACTTAGCTAAGAAAAAAAACTACACGCAGAAGTTGGAACATACCAATAAACTAAAAACCACAACAAACTGACTTACTGGCAGGGAATTTGAGCTTTCATCTTTTGGGACCCCAAACCACTCTCTCTCTTAGCCCTAAGCTAGTCACACAGGGACAAGACTCAAAGTTAAGGCTTACCCATTACAAACTTTATAGCATAACCTATAAATTGCCAGTATAAATTAGTAACCAATATGAGGGGTTTGACCAGGCTATGCCCATTTATTCTTTTTTTCTATTGTTAGATGGGAATAAATATATACCTTTTTTATAACTATTGATGAACGATTGCTGGTGACTTTTTCTTCGTTGGTTTACACTCATGTTATATACAGGTTGCCAAGAGGAATTGTGGGTACCACGATCCAACATGGACCCGGACCTTTCCACAGGGGTTTGCTCTAGGCCACGATGTGGGTGATGGGTTGGTCTTCAGAGAACGGGTTGTCAAGCACAGGGGGCATGAGGGAAGGGCGAAAGGGGTCCTGCGTGGTGTCAGGCAGCAGAAAAGGGAGGTAGGGGGGAGGTGGGTGTCCCCCCCCCCCTGTTGTGGCCATGGGTAAAATGATCATGATAAAGACATTTATTGGTGTACTAAGGTACCCCTCTGAGAAGGGCAGATACAGACGTAGTGAAAGACTATGTAATAACAAGCTTTCAGGGTATATTACCTAAGGCCCTGATCAGTGGTAATCAGATCATTAATCTCATGTTAACTCCATTGACTTGAATACCCCTTATTGAGCTCAGGATTGGCGATAAAGGCCTTTGGTCACCGCGCAGCCTGGTGGTGCGCCGGACGATGGACCACCAGCTGCTGGACTCAGGACCTGGATGTCCCCTGGCTCCTTCCGCGTGGCTCATGGTGTTGCTGTGACGCTTAGCCAGCCGGACCTACAAGGAGCTTGTGTTGGGTTTCGGAGAGGGTTCGTCACGTGACACACAAGGGAACCAAATCAACAGGACTTAGACACCATCCCAGCAGCCAATCCGATTCGATTCTGCTGCTCCGATCCCCCTCCACGTGTAACGATGTCCCCCCTCTTTCTGAATTCGATCCCACCCCGTTTCCGATTTACCCCCGTGTGTATTGACTGCCTGTGTGTGTATAGAGTGCCTGGTGTGAGGATGTCGTTGTGTATGAGTGCCTGTGTGTGAGTGTGTGAGGTGACTGTGTGTGTCCTTTCCGCTGATGTGCGGCTTTAGAGTGCGAGGTGCTCCGGGAGTGTGAGAGAGACGAACGGAGGGGGGGGGGAGTGGGGGGGGCGGTACGACAGCAAAAGAGCCTCCGTTCAAACACGGCTCCCCCCGCTCCGGTCTCCCACCTCCCTACAGACCGCAGGTATAGGTCAATGCCTCTCAGCCGCTGCTGACATGCAATGCGGGCGTGCTGACTGAGGGAGCGGTGGGGCCTTGACTAAGGCCTGGGACTATGGGCACAGGGAAGCGGCGACTGGGAAGCGCGCTGACACATCTCTCCTGCTTTCAAGACGGAGATTTTTCTATCTCCTGTATGAGTTCGCGAGCGCGCTTTGTGTGCCGGGTGGGAGGCTTTCGGGGAGAGGAGGGCCTGGAGTGCGGATCGGGAGGCGGGCTAGACGCTCACGTCATCGGACGCCGACGTCACGGACTGCCATTGGACTTCTGGCACGTCAGTGTGACGGCCTCTTGCGCTTGCATGAGGCGGCAAAATTTAAACTTGCCTGTCTCCTGCATTTCCACACGCTCAGCAAGCCTGCGGAAGCGCGTTTAAAGCCGCGCTGATAGGGATAATGTTTCCCCTCAGTGCGCGTCAGCACGTGTCTTTCTGACCATGGTCCGAGGCCTAAGGCAAATACAACATAGGCCTTGTCACTCCGAGGAGAACATCATTTGTAGCAACTGTTAGCTACATTATATGACAGAGAGTATAAAATGTCACATTATTACTATCAATGCAAAAGTCTCTTGTAAAAATGAATCATGGGTTGTCATGTTTTTCCTTGATCTCTCCATGAGATGTAAGAATTCATCATGTCTTTGCAGCCAGCACATCTGACCCAGTTCAGTGAAACTGAACCCCAACACAGGATGCTACCTCCTCACCCAGCAAATCGACCCCACAACCAGCACAGAAGGTCCCTCAGATGGAAGTACAAGGCTACCCGTAAAAACTGTGGAGAGAGATTTAGGAAAAGCCCTTCTCTGACACCACGCATGTAGGGGGGCTTGTGGCGCTTCCTGCATCCCATCCTTATATAGCAGCACTGTAATTGGGCATCTGTTCTGTGGTGGGGCCCTCATCTCCTCCTGCTGGGTATTGACTGCAGCTCACTGTTTAACGCACCGTAGTATCCTGGGTTTTATGCGTGTGTATGATACATCTATATCTAGGTTACATGATGTGTGTGTGTGGCTGCATGTTGCATGTGTTTTATATATTTTTGTGGCTACCTGATCTCTAGATACAATATGTACAACAAGCTGAATACCAAGAAGGATATATGCAAAACTCAAAAGAAAAGCCAACTAAAATGCTAATATTTGTGGGTGCAAAAAACCCTCAACCAATCTAACGGCACATGTGCAAGACATCAAAAGAACAACAGAGTTGCAACCAGATCATACGTTGGTTTATTTACTCAATCTTCCAACGTTTTGGTCCCATGATGGACGGTCCATAACCTGGACAATGGTCCTCATGGCGCCGAAACGCGGAAGATTGTGTAATAACCAACCTATGACCTTGATTAGTAACCCTGACAAATACAGATATAATGCTGATTGTATACTCAGAATATAAGTTTGTTTTATACAGCAGGTAACAATTATTTTACATACTTGCTACGGTATATTCCCATTACCAGGTAAATGTGTGTTTTTGTGTAAGCCATGTTTTCACTTTAATCTAGCACAACATACAACAGATTGTACTTGAGCTGGGTTGCTCAGTATATTCTTTACTAAACAGTTTGAATCATTTTATTATTTTATTAGTATTATTACTCAATTTAAGGTGCATCATAAATGTGAGGGTAAAATATGAATATTACCACCTTGCTCATACTGATACAAAAGGAGTTACAGGCTGAGAAGAAAGGTGGAGAGTGCTGGTGTTTCTGAGGCTTCTTGGCTGCTTTGCTGCGCGGGAGGGGATAAGCATCTTCTCTCTTTACATTGGGTGCCAGGTGTTTTATTCAGAAAAAGAGGACTGAAATTAGGTCTGTTCTGCAGGTAGAGAGGGAAAGAAAACCCAATTAGTGCACTCTACTATGTGCGATGCACGGTAAGCGTCACGTGCACGGCGCAGGGCTGATCACGTGCACGCGCAGGCGGATCATGTGCACGCATTGCCCTGCTCCTTATTTATGCTTATACGATCCGACGGTCCTACGGAGCACCCCTCTAAGGGGGAGAAGAAGATTATTTGTAGCACTCGCGGTCTCTGAAACCTTGCAATTGGGTGTGTAGATATATATATATAGATATTTAATGTTATTTTAAAGCCATATATTTTATCGTTCTTTACTTAAAACCTATTTTTTAATTAATCATCAGCACCCACTCAGGTGATAGAGTGCTACTAATTGGGTTACTTTCTCTCTAGTTGTATAATATTCATTACCCAATCTGCACCATCATCCTTCCACTGTATCATTATTAAGCTGAAGCGGGGGTTTCCCTCAGTTGAAGGCCGTTCTGCAGGCATTGATCTATTAGCATGTCCACTTTGTCTTTGCAGACCAGATGGACTGAGCTACTGTGGTGTAGGGCAGAGACTGTTTCAACACAACGGACATGTACACAATCACATTCCGGTGCAGAAATACATCCTGCATGAGAATGTATAGTGAGATTACCTTTCAACACGATATTGGTAAGATGTGTGGCAGTCGGAGGAATTGACTATACTGAGAGCTGAGAGACATGCAAGATATCCCAGTTGGTTTCATGAATGTTCTAGTCAATGTAAAACAAATGCAGTGACAAAGGTTGAATTTATGAATGTGAATGAATGTTTGACACATCCCCACTGAGAGGCATTGCTGAGAGGAGGGAGCGTTGTGGTCCGTGCCTTACAATGTAATTGTGCATTGTTTCCCTCTCCCAGCTCTTGTGAATGAAGGCTGTAGGGGAAGCCTGTGCTGAGTTCTCACAGTTCGTGCAGCCTGTGTTGTCTTCTCAAAACTTCAAGGTGGCTGGAACTGGAACACAAGTTGAGGTGGCTGGATGGGGCCATCAGCACCACGGTAAGGAGATGAAAGCAGAGAGCAAGCGAGGGAGAAAATATAGAGGAAGAGATCAACAAAAAGTAGATGGGGCGAGAAAGAAACCAATGTAATAAGATGGGAATGTAATAACGTGATCCACTAGGCGACTCCCTTCTTCTTCCTCTTTCCATATATTCCTTTCCTTGCCTGGCTCTCTATTTCCACTCCCCCCCTCCCTCGATCTCCCCTCCCCTTACCCACACACATGGGTACCCCCTCCCCCCTCGACCCTGACCCTCTCCCCCGCTCACCCCCTTCCCCCACACCTCCCGCCCCATCCCACCTCCCTCTCCCAAGCCTCTTCCCCCACCCCCCTCTTCTCGTCCCCCCCTGCCCCCCGCTTCCACCTTCCGCGTTCATCCTCGATCTCCAGAAACTTCGTTTCATTCCGCCCTTAACCTTTCGCCTCGTGCCCCCCTGCTGTGTCTCCCCCGAAGTCTCCCCCCTAAGCCACCCCAAATATCATCCTCCTGACTCCTCTTATTTCTTCAAACCGCTCACTCTCGCGACCTCCCAATCCCCACTCTATCTGGGTCTCCATGACTTCGATCGCTTTCTCCTCCGTTGCTCGACCACGGGTGCCGTCCACATCACCCTCATCCTTTTTGTTGTGTTCCCCCTCATCCGCCTTCCGCTCTTCCGACCGCCCAGAGCCCTCAATACCCCATCACGTGCATCGGTCACCTCCCATCACTACCCATCCCCATCGGTCCCGCTCGACTGACTTGCACAGATGAGGTTGTGGCTCCGGCATCCCACTGCCTGACCTGACTGTCTTGATACAAGCCGTGAGTATTTAGGCACCAGTGCTTCGAGGATGGTCCAAGGCGGGGCCGGGATGCTGGCGTGACCTACAATATAGAGGGGAAAGGCAGTGCATTATCCCCTTCTCTATAGAATTATTAGATATATATATATATATATATAATATATATATATATTGCACCTTACTAACCTGGTGTGCGCAAAGCGTGAACATGCAGCAGCTCAGGCTATAGGGAAACCACTGTTAAAAAATGGTTTTGAAGCAAAAAGTGGCCATGCCCCAACCTCTGGAATGCCAATTATCCCATCAGTACCCGACTCAGCACCCTCTCATATCACCTTTAAGACCCAACTTTAAGACCACACTGGCCTTAAAGAAGCATATGAGTAGCAGTGGATATTCTGAAACATGATACATAAAGTTGCCCCCTGCAGAGACACTTACCAGAACTACCTCATACTGTCTCTGTACGTTCTCCCTACACCAAATTAGACTGTAGCGCCTCGGGCAGGGACCTCTTCCGAAATGTACTTATGGTCTCAAAGCACTTATTCCAATGATTGTTATGTATATTATCTGTTATTTATTTGAGTACAACAGGATTACTACTGTGAAGCGCTATGTACATAAAAATGGCGCCTATATAAATAAAGACATTACAATACAAAACAATACATGCATGTCATACATTTCCCGAATCCCTTGCTGCAGTGGAAGAGATGTATGCTGGGTGATAATGGTGGGAGGTGGGGTTGCGAACTGCCTAAGCATGCAGATGAGCATAAGATTTGTATTGCTATAATATATTATTATATGTATATATATATTATAGATATATATATATATATATAGAGCAAAATACAAATAACTCTATGCCATCTGCCATGTCTTAGACAGGTCTGTAACCACTTAAACTTTAAACCGTAATGGGCTCTCAGTGTTGGGGTGGTATACTGGGGTTATATATATACACACAGCACAGTATTGAAAGTCACAGTTGGAGTCGACCACAATGATATTCAACCGAGTGTGGCCCCATTGTATCCAAAGGAGCAGAGCAATATGCATTATACCTGCAGGAAGCATTTATACATCATCCCCAAACGCCGTGGTTGCGCTGCTCTCCACAATGGTGCATGGCTAATAGGAATCCTGCCTGGCCATGCTTGCGTGCTGGGTTCGGAGGGGAGGGGGTTGATGCAGGGCCAGGTGAGTTTGTCATCTGTAGGGATTATGCGTCAGAGACTTTCTCCAAGTGTGTATTATGCTTGTAAGTGCTTTGTAAATTACATATACTGTATATAAGAAAACGTGAAAATTATATAGCAAGGTTGGGGCCCGGTGGATGATTACATGATAAGAAATTAGGAACAGAAGGACCAGCACACTCGACTTAATGGCCCAAGTTAAAAAAAAATATTATTGTAGGTGAGAAAATATTTTTGTTTACTTTTGCATTAAGTCGCCAGCATGCTGGACCTTCTGGGATATATGTATATGTATAACAGCTGTTCGACAAACATACAGTGCTCCCGGGGCGAGTGGATTACATAGTGGCAAGCTCCTATTGGCTTAAAAGCAGCACACGTTGGTTTACTAGGTGGCGAGTAGATTTTTTTTGTGTGGCGAGGTAGATTTTTTGGTGATTGTCGACCACTGTGATACCTACATATACACATACACATACACACACAGTGGGCGACGAAACCATTTGTGAACCATGATAATTACGAAAATGCAATAGTTTTCCATGATAACATACTTGATCACAACCAGTTTTTCTTAAAATATGCAGCAGGTTTATATACCACTTCCATGTGTGAATTGACAAACAATGACTAATTAAGAGTCAGGGTTTGTTGCAAAAGTAAGCGAACCCTGGATTATCAAGCTAAATTAAAGGGATAATTAGATCAGGTGTTTAAATAATTAGTTAGATCTTCAGGTAGATCGTAAAGTGTGAGTTTGGGAGGCCCCACCCTATATAAAGAGCAACAATTTGTGAGTTTGGTCTTTTTCACCATACAGGTGTGCTGGGAAGACATCATGCAACGAGCAAAAGAAATTTGGCGTGACCCAGAAAAGCCGTTATCAATGTTTATAAGTATACAATAAGGTTACCCATTTCTAAGGATTTGGGGCTCACCAATCCACTGTCAGACAGTCTAACAATGAGAAAGTCAGACACAGTCCTTACCCAGGAGAGCAGTTCGTTCCTACCAAAATCTACTCAAGAACAAACCGGGAAACAATCATCCAGGAAGTCACAAAGAATCCCAGAGCTAACACCAAGGATCTGCAGGACACTCTCGCCTTGGCTAATGTGAGATGTTCATGAATTAACTATCAGAAAAGGACGAAGTATGGTGTTCAGGAAGGATAGCCAGGAAACATAGCTATCTAAAAAGAACATTGACTCACATCTGAAGTTGTCAAAAGCACGTCATGTCCATAATAAGACTTCGGAACAATTTTCTCGACATGACGAGTCAAAGGTTATTAATTTTTTGGCTCTCTCGATGGGCAGAGGAACGAACCTATGTTTGGCGAAAAACCAAATACTAGCAATTAAAAATACGAAATTGGGGGCGGCTGGTTGGCATCGTGGCAACATGAGACCAGAGCGAGTCAAGGAGAAGCTCCGTCCAGGCAAGCCAGGAATAAGGACCTATCTGATACCCAACAAACACCCCCCAAAACAACGGGCACTCAGAGAGCCTGTCAGCAGATGTGTCACCCTCTTCCATCCTGAGGGAGAAAGAGGAGGACAAAGAAGGAGAATTGGTGACGGAATCGGGAGCGTGAGCACGACGACGAGAAGATGGATCAAGCCGGCGGCATCTTGCCGGTGGAGCGATCTCCAGCGCTGCCGGATTGAGTTGGCCTTGCCCCCCTCAGGCCAGAGCAGATATCCGTTGATCGTAGGGACTGTGCGTTTTGCTGCACAAGTCGCGGCGGTTGCGCATACAGACTTGGATGTTTAGATGTGAGACTTGCAGACGGCCAGACCAGCTTCAGCGCACCCAAAGGCGATCCAAGATGGCCACGCCAGCCTTCATGAGTGAGCGTAAAGGCGCTTCAGGGATGATGTGGCGAGGCAATGAGGGTTATGACAGCGCCTAGATGAGAGTACTGTGGTCCACAGGGGCACACCACAATGTACGCCACATAAGCCACCCATAAACACTATATACCGAGTTATAATAATCAAAATCACCCAAAACTAAGATTAAATAAAAATACAGAAGTACAAGGACAGCGCGAGTCATATAAGATGCCGAATACAAAAAAAACAACGGCAGAAAGCGAACAAAGAAGCTCTCTCCAGATTTTCAGACGGTGGACGCCTGTATGGGATTCAAAGCACCGAACAGACCGAGCATTAGCGGGTTCGGTTAGCGCCATCTTGCTCTTGAAGGCATCACCTGAGGAAAAAAGAGAAACTGAAAAGTGGCAGCGCGGTCCAGGATAGAAATATTGCCCTAACAAGGTCCTAGCCACCCTGAAAAAATCTCAGCATCAAAGAAGGAGTACAAAGAATACGACGTCGGTTAACGGACTTAACGCTATGTTTAATAATGAGCTGGCTGACATAAGAAAGATATCACTACTCTAGGAGACAGGGGTAGTATGAGATGGAGAAAGAAGCTGAAGGGGAAGCTGTACGGTTCAAAAGCACAGGAGTATGTAACCTATAAAGTGAAGGACTCAGGGAGAGATTGTACAAAATATGCTCCTGCACATAAGAGGACACCGACAACAGAGGGAGATTGCTCTCACATAAGATCAGAGGGTTATACCCGACACAGTAGAACCCCAGTAGCTGGTACCATACCTACAAAAGTATTCTCTCATGTGTCCGTGAGCCGCAGGAACGGACTCTTGGAGAGGACAGGGCACACAGAGCGCTTAGACCAGTGATTCTCAACCAGGGTTTCCCGGGAACCCTGGGGTCTGTGGAGCAGTCACTAGGGGGTACCGCCGAGCCACCTGCACTCGCTGAGGCCCGCGACGGCTTTCCTGTCTTCGCAGCCTCAGCCTCCGCCCGCTGTTGCTGCCGCCTTCTGTCCGCTGCTTTCCGCCTGAAGTAGGATATGGGATGGAGAGGGAGATCTTGGCTCTTTCGTGGTGGCTGCTGCTTGCCTCTCTGTGACTGCTCTGGGAGGGGGGGGCGGGGGTGTGGGGGGTGGGGGGGGTGATCCAAGGTGACTGTTGCTTGCGTGATCGTGATATTTTATATATATATATAATATATTTTTCTGACATAAACTGACACAACACACACACAATCGAGATATCAACGAGTAGTTTTGGAGAATATATGGTAGTTGGTTATTTTAAAAATATCAATATGTTATAACAAGTTGAGATAAATGCAAGATAGGTAAATATGTTACAGTTATATAAAGCAACTGGATGCCCTCTAAAATAGAGGTCTAGTGAAAGGAGAGTGAAAAAATGGGTGCTAAAAGCAAGCAATCCTGGTCAAGTAGTAGTAGCAATCTGCAAAAAGGGAGCCAAGCACACCAAGGAGAAACAAGACGGGACATAGATATAAAGTAGTTAAAGGGTTTCTGGAGAGAAATAAGGCACTTACAGAACACGGTGAAGATTTAGGCCTTACACATGTGCCCCGTCTTCTTCTACAGTACATATCAAATAACACTGCTTATTGGATGCTGTGCTTCGTCTCTCTGACTGAATGAACTGTCTCTATGCTATGTCTCTGCAGCGGAGACTCTGGGGGACCTCTTGTGCGAGAGGTGGACGGTCGGATAGAGTGAATGGTATTGTAAGCTGGGGGCACCGGCTGTGTGGTGAGGAGAACAAGCCCAGGAGTTTACACCGCTTGTCTCCAGCTACATTGACTGGGTCAAAGCCAAACATCAGCTGAGCCCATAGAAAGAGTATCCACAAACACTGCCCTGTGAATCACTAAGTCCTTATCATTTGCTTTACAACTACCACCTCCTCGTCCATTCCATGAATACATCATCCATCTAAGGATCTTCCGGAAATATAGGGATTAATTGTATCCTTCACAAAGAGCACTGGACTTTGATTCAATACTTTATTGCAAATAAAGGACATCCTCTCAGCCAGTGGGCTTATGCTAGTTGGTGGTGGGATGCGAGAACAATGGTCTCTGTCGGTTGAATGTTAATGTCACTCCTCGTTTCTGCAGAGCAGTACAAATGTCCCTTTGTTTCCCCACCTTTTGCATGCACCTTTATAGTGTTAGCCCTCTCCTACGCCTAGAGCAGTGGGTTCCCAAACTTTTTCGATGAATGTTCCCCAAGGCGATCAGAATTTTTCAGGCTCCCCAAGGCGATCAGGATTTTTCCGCGGTGCCCCAAAGTAAAAAACAAAGGTGTATATACTACCTAACAGATGCAGTGCACAGTTGGTGTCTCTCTCACCACACACTGTTCTCCTCTCCTCTCACTCATTCAGACACACTTTCACTCACTCCGACTCTCTCTCAGACCTCACACAATCTCAGACCTCACACACACTCTCAGACTCACACCCCACTCTCAGACTCCACACACTATCTCAGACATCACACACACTCTCAGGACACAACACTCTCTCAGGACACACACATCTCAGGACACACCACTCTCCAGACACACACTCTCACAGACACACATTCTCACAGACACACATTCTCGACAGATACACTCTCACAGACACACTCTCACACTCTCTCAGACACACACTGATACACACACACAGTGGAGAGCAGAGGCAGCGACGGATGTGAGTGGACTGGGGGGGAGGGAGGAAAGGCAGGAGATCGGGCAGGCGGCTCCCTACACACACACACACACAAACAAACACACACACACCACACAACACACACACACAACACACACACACACACACACACACACACACATATACAACACCATACAGAATATATTACACAAGATACACAGATATTATAACACACACAGATATATACACACACACACACAGATATATATATATGCACGCACGCACGCACGCACGCACCGTCTATATATATATATATATATATATATATATATATATCCACCACTATTAGGTTATGGTGGGTAAAAAAAGTGACTAAAAACCTCCACAGTTGCTTTATGCTTTACTGAGGGTTTTAGTCACTTTTTTTACCACCATAAACCTTAATAGTGGTGGTGATTACCTACTCTTATCTC
>WSYH01010927.1:0-21971 GCA_036426205.1 Ascaphus truei
ACTTCAGTAGTAGCGGGGGGCGTGGCCAAACGGGTCGGGGGGGGGGGGTGCGGCCATGACGTGAGGGGGCGCGGCCATGACGTGAGGGGGCGCAGCCATGACGTGGGGGGCCGGAGCGGGAGGTGGGCGGGAGTGGGAGGATTGACAGGGAGGGGGGGGCGTGGCTTGAGCGGAGGGACCCGCTACTCTTCCCCCCCTCCCTCCACGGGCTGCCACGGGCTGCAGGTAAGTAAAAAAAAACACACACACGCAGGCACTCATACATACATACATACACACACACACAACCCCTCGCAATAGGCACCCACGGCTTTCCTTCTATGGAGCCACAAAGCATTTTGTTGCTTCTTCCCACACTCCGCGACAGCTACAGTAAGGTCTGGCTACAATCTGTGTATGTCTTGCCTAGGATTTCGCATGCCTTCATGTCGCCCTGGTAGCTACAGGCTGTGCAGGATACAGTCCTCACAAGGTTAGACATGTCAGTATTACCATTTGTTTCAATAATTGTGCCTTCCAGGCACATATTGAGCTTGTGCTTTTCGGAAGTATGCTTGGGGGTACTTTTGGAGTGTTCCACGTGGCAACCGTTTATTCTTCCACTATACTGGTGCTAGTGTTGGGCAGGCCTTCAAGTAGAAAAGTTAGGAGGTCACACCCTTTTCATCCCCAGAACCCCCAGGGATTCCCAGACCTCCATTGGACTCCTACCTTCAGAGGATCCATACCTTCATGACCCCCCCAGAGGACCTTACCTTCAGATGACCCATACCTATCAAGGACTCCTACCTTCAGCCCCCCAGATGACGCCATAACCCTTCAGACCTCATACTTCCAATTAACCCAGGGATGTCTCCAATATTGCTCTATTTTGGGCAGTACGAAGCCCCATATCACCTTTATTGTTTTTCGCATAGGGACTGTATCCCAATGTTCTGGTCCCCCTAAAACAGTGCTTAGAATAATCTACTCAGCTGGTTAGTGAATATTTCAATCCTCAGGGCTCTAATGGCACTTTGCGTACTGCCAGTGATATTCTGAAGCAATGTCCTGGATCTGCGAAAGGGCAGGGCAAGTGGAGAGTGATCCACTATTTTACTCTCCCAAGGAGAGAGGCTGATTGACAACTTATTTGACTGTGTTTGAAAACAGTCCTGGTTGATCCAGGACTGTGCTGATATTTCTGATATGTTTTCTAAAAGAAACGTTTACGTTTCGCGGCACCCAACAGTTTCTTCTCCCTTACCGACCATCCGGCACTAACTCACCATCAACCCTGAGATGCATAAGGTACCGCTGAGCTAATCTACCCTTTGAAAAGGTCAAACCCTAATGAACAAGCACACAGGGACTGTTTCTATCTTCCATTTTTCCACACGTACAACCTGTCCCTGATGCTGGGGGAGGGGGTGGGGTAGGGCTGTTCCATTTTTGTGAAAAGCAACCCATATTGGCATAGAACCATTCCATTCCCATTCATTATGGAAAATACAGATGAACTTTTAAACGACAACTGTACATATAGTGTATACTTTTACGCAGCAGTTAAAGCACATCTCTGCTATAGCTTTTGGAAATTATAAAAAACCTACAACTTTTATAAAGATGTGCAATTGTTACGGTCCCCGTTACCACGGCAAGGTCCGAGATTCACAGCCAAGTGAGCATTTTGTTCACCGTGTCTCAGGTACGGTCAAGCCGCAGAAATATTTATGCTTATTTATGTAATTGCAATTTGGTAACGGCATCTCCCAGCAGATGGTGCACTGACTATTTCCTCCACATGATATGGCATTGCTGTATGAATACTCAAATTGCTAATAAATATGGGGATTTACACTTGGTTTGTGCAGCAACGAAAGCATAATAGGGTTCATTCTTGCTTTTACTGCAGATTGCTTAATGTATTATACAGATTGTAATCCTATCTTTTTGCCCAGCATACCCTGAACTTCCCACATGTTACAAACAAGACACAACGTATAAACGGTCTCAATTGTAACACAGAAAGACAAAGGGAAAATAGTGCAATCGAAACTTATATTTAAATAATAAACTATATCTCAATGCTACCACAAATATTTATATCAGTAAGCCTCCCTTGCCAGATGCTACGTAATCCAAGCAACTATCCAAATCATTCGAAGCTGGAATCAGATCCAACATTAGCGCAAACTTGTCACGAGTATATTTCAAGATGTATAAAACTCAACAGTGCATGTGTCTGTGGTTATATAGAGTCACCACCGACGTTTCAGATCCCTCTACATCGCCAACAGCTCCTTGGACTTTCAGCTCCACGGACGAAGCACACAGGCTTCCAACTGCGCATTCAGACCCTTGCCTGTATTCATCTGCCACGACGCTGCTGTATTTGCCTGCGTCCCACTGCATTGGCGCACGTTGTGACGCTGTTCCGGCTACACCGCCAACGCTGTCCGGCTTGCCGCCCAGCTGAGACCTGAGCTAGAAGGGGAAGAGAAACCCGTTGGAAAGCTCTGTGTCCCCCCGTGTGATCGCTGCTTATTTGGGATCTGACATCTATACCATCACGATAGGGTCTACGCTCTGATTATGCCATTGCTTATTTAACCACCAGAGTCTGGTAAGCGGCCAGCTTAAGCCATTGTTGGTGTGCCACTATATACCTTTTTAGTGTTTATTATTCATTATATATTGAATTGTCTTATTAACTGTTTTTTGACGTATCAACATCTGTTTGTCCTCAGCCTTCGTTGTCTATATGTGTTTCGTATGTTTATTCTTAGGAGGTTTTATTGTATTCACTAATGTTTGTTTTTATACTCTTTTACCATGTTTGACCGTCTCGTGGATAGCCCCAGAGACATCCCTTATTCTATCTGGTTGTATATCTTTTGGATTCATGCTTAGCGCCATAGATATAACATTTTTCTTCATCCTGTTATCTGAACATAGGGTGTCAAGTTTATATCACAGGCTGCTTGTGTCTTTTTTACAGTAGCGCTGCCTTGTTGTTTTTGTTGTTATGTGTTATATAGAGGAAATAAGATCGATGATGCTCAAACAGATCACTCACAAAAGTGTATTCCGTGGTCGATTCTAGTATAACAAGTCTCACTGGTGTCTGAGGTGCAACTTCTTAAGGCACATCCTCATTTGCAACAACCAACAAATCAAGGAATAGCTTGATAATGTTTACTGAATTATTACACATAAAACAACATGGGGGACAGGAATACACTTAACCGTTCCCACTAAAAAGATCATTGAGATTTTTAAGGCTCACGCTTACCCATCCGACACGTCCAGTGTCCGCCCCAGAGGGATATCCCAACATGTTTTGCTCATAATAGTCCTTAAAACAAAGCCTTTGGTACCGGGATGTCCTGCAAAAGGCCTTGACTGGACTCGGCATGCGTTACAAACGCCCCGCCTGTTCTTCTCCGGAGATGCCAGAAAATCCCTTGACCCGGGAGATATACCAAATGTCCTGGTATCTTTTTCGGCGTGTATCCATCGCGACTGTTGATGTTCTATTCAAAGAACTTGGCCCCGAAAAGTGGGACAGCAATAGAAAATTGTCTCGCCTTGAAATTTCTGAAGCCGGCTTGCCATCTAATTTCTCTCAGATCAGCTTTTTGTCAAAATTCCAATCTGCCGTTGCGTCCCTTGGTGCTTAGTATCTTCGTCCTGATATTGGCTGCTAGGTTTCTTATAGGATTATTGAGTCCCGTTTCACAAAACGCTGACCAGCCAATCAGCAGTGGGATTTTGCTAGCCAGCCTATCACAACACAGTTGGCTGGTACTTCTTAAGCTGGTCAGGCACTGATTCAATTCTGCTATGGGGAATGCTTCAACCTGGCACCTCTTGGCCACTTTGCATATTGAATCCCACCCGTGTACCAGGATCCTCAGAGTCTGGGGATGGGCAAATGTTGCCGGATAGTCCCCTTACTTCAGTCCGGACGTGGGAACTTTAGTTAACTCCGTACTCTCCGCCCGCCCTAAAACCTTGGCGTCTCTGGAGAACTTTCAGATTCCCGAGACCCGACCATACACTAAGCGGCACTAAGCCGTGGCACCTGGTCTCTCGGAACCACTAGCTTGTAAATTCCCAGATTCAATACAGGCATATAATATAACCTAGTAAAGTCCCGTATCCCCTTGGATCCACCTGAAAAATGCGCACGTCATTTCGAGCTCCCTAGACCTTCCTATAAGACGTTGTTAATAAAATTTGCTTCAAATACGCTTTATTTTCATGGTTGCTTCAATTTTAATAACACGAAGCTGGACTGAGAAAATTTAAACCTCATAAGACTTATACCTGTTTGGAGATACACGAACCCATATACTCGTCGGTCGGGTTTTGTGAGAACTATACCGTGGGGACTTCCTCCTAAACCGGAACCCCGGACTATACCTGGGATAACACACATCCCTATGCCCCTTTTTACCTCTCTGGTCTGTGCTGAAACAGGGACTTTCTGGCGGTGAGCTGCAAGAACTTTTCAGGCAGGAGTTGACCGAGCTTTGTGCTTCAATG
The DNA here is from genome assembly GCA_036426205.1 of Ascaphus truei. Taxonomy (NCBI): domain Eukaryota; kingdom Metazoa; phylum Chordata; class Amphibia; order Anura; family Ascaphidae; genus Ascaphus; species Ascaphus truei. The sequence continues at coordinate 4,531 of WSYH01010927.1, forward strand.
TATCTGACAATCTTACCTGATTCCCGTTTACATCTTTAGGGGTATCCTGTAACTTGGGAACCCTGCTGCAAAGCCCACCTGTAAAGACTTTTTCTGTCAAACCCACCCTGAAACTTATATCCTAGCAATTTCTTCGTGCTTGGCACTCCTGGACAGCAACATGAAAATTCTTTAATTGTCACATATTTTTCATACATGCATAGCAGTAGCAATACGCTGACAGCATGTCCAAGAGCTGACACTCGAGGACCCACCACGTTGACTCAGGGCACACCAAGAGGGCTTTGACCTAATTAAGTGATCTCTGGTTTACCCCCTCAACCATCACCAACGCAGTGCACTATTATTGGCCAACTAACATTCATAAATTTTGGACTCTTTCTTCTGTGGAGCATCAATCTCCAATTTGGACTGTTATCATACTCACTATTATTATTGTATTTTTGAGCTCTATTGTTGTGCTTTATTGTGTTTTTTGATCAACATCAACATCAGGTTCATGAGAAAACACAACCGTGATAATGAAGGTAATGGTGTGCGTTCCTTCAATTGTCTATACTCGTACTGCGCGATGCGTTCTCTACAGTTCTTACATACCTTTCACGAGTGCAGAAAACCATGACGATGATAAGCATTTCACAACCAGTTCCATAGAACCCGCATGAGCAGAAATTCAATGATACGCATAGCCATTTCCATACAGTCCATAATACATGCACATGCAGTTTTATCAGTCGTACGGTTTTCACCATATCGTAATACACGCACTCTATTTCTTCTCAATATTAATAAATAACAATCTTACCATTATTTTACAAATTGAAACTGCAGAAGAGCATGCACAAAGAAGATGTCGGATGAGAGATTGTACTGTATATTTGTAAGAAGATGAAGAACGATATCATTTGCACACAGTCTTAGTATTAATCTCTAAACTGTCATTTACTGTAGTCTAAAAAAAATACTTAAAAAAAAAAACGTTGTTTTAGGTGAATAAACTGGTGGCTTACATTGAAATGAATCGAATATCACTATCATTGACGATGAATGGGACTAAGGGTATGTTCCATTGCATTTAGATTAAGGCACTGTCTATCATTACTGACCTGCAGATTACCACAGACGACACTAAAACAACATTGTTACGGCGTGGCTCATTCAATCTCAGTTTTCGGTCGCTGCATCCCGCAACAACGGCACTAAATGACAGGATTTACACACTAGTTTCCACGTGGTGACGGTGAAGGTACATCTGGCTACATCGCAACATATTATTGTTTGTGACTTGTACACGATACAAGTATGCACAATTTCCCGGAATTATTCTCTAAGTCCAACTTTGCTCGTTCGCAACCCTATTTCAATTAAATTCTGCCTTAAGGCGGTGATTGCACAACAGCCAACCTTAGCATAACGCGAAAGTTGTGTTGATCAGACACGTCATTCGAGTAGACGCAAAAAAAGCTGGACATAATTATTGCTTTTATTTTTCATTGTTGCATGCCTAAACACCCATACAACAGAGGCCGGCGGGTGTCCCCGGCTGACCCACAGGGGTCCCCGAGGGACCCGGGGTCGTGGCGTTTTGTCCCCGCAGACCCCGCGGGGACCGGGTGTCCAACGGCTCACCAAGCGGGGGTCCCCCTTTAGATGATGTCATCAAAAAAAGATGGCCGCGCACATGGTAAGGCAGCCAATCAGAGCGTGGAACTCCATCCCAACTCTGATTGGCCTAGTATACCTGTGACAGAGGCTTGGGGAGAACGGAATGTGACGTCATTGAAACCTGTCACATGTTACTATTTCTTTCCCAGTCTAAACTGCATGTCAATTAATGAACTTAGTTTACACTACCAATATCTTTATTTGCCTTAGGCTTTTGCCTACATACACATGTTATCATCCTACATTTCATAATTCCATCTTAGAATGATCTATTATTTGTATGTTTATTGGGGATATGTTCATGGCCATATAATTATGTATGCAAATCTGCACATGCTATATCACCTGTGTTGATTTGCAGAAATTTGGTGGTTTCATTTGTACATATGTTTTTTTTAAATACTTTTTATTTGGTTATATATACATTTGTATTTACTTTTATTGATCCTTTACTTGCCAATTCAATAACAACCAATTGTTCATACCTAATGTGTATTTTTATATTTTCAATATTATTATTTTTTATAGAAATTTTTTTAAGATTAAAATTTGTTTTATATATATAGAATATATATTTTATATATATTATTTATTTCTATTGGTTATTGTTGAATTATGATCAGTTAATTGATGCTTTTATTTTTGTTTTTCCTTTACTTTGGTATTTTGAAATGGTTTATTCATGCTTCTTTTTGAAGTCAGAGGGCTCTGCGGTCACAGCCCGCGCCACTTTTATTCTCCAACTCACACCCGCATTTTTTCCGGATATTTTAGAATGCCACCACCTTCACCACGTTCATGGCTGCATTCTGACCCATTCATGTTGTATTCCAGCCGCGTTTGATGTGTTATTGATAATGGTTCGGATTTAATTGGTTGTTCTTCGCGTGTCAGCCAGATGGCAGATATTCAATGAATTTTAATGCGCATGTGCTTCGCACATGTGTCGACTTGCGTGTTTCGTTAAAACCACAGTGGTCTTTTTAAATGGCTTTGGGACTGAAGGAAGAGGTTCAATAATGTATCAATTTAGGCTTGTAACAGGGGACTTATCCCTGTTGCAATGCCTCTAATACAGCAGTGTGGTGGTTAATGCTGGTAGGCAATTACTAACACCACCTGCCTGACTTATTATGGCTATGAAAAGCCTGCCTTTGAGGACAGAAGTGACTCCTTAGCTCAACTCGAAAACTCAAAGGGCTGTTTTTAAAAAAACGCTCTGCAACTGCTGCTATACGTCTGCCTACAATAAGACGAGCCCAGACGCGAGGGAAATCTCATGACCGCGCACGTAGAAAAAAGACTATACTTAAAAAAGTCCCTCCTCGAGCGACTGAGGGTGCTGATCTCAAGCACCTTCGGGATGAGACACGAATAACTGGGAAAAGTGCTCCAATCCCACTAGGACGGAGGGTTCTCTTCCTCCATCCACTCTCATTCAATTCACAGAGATATCAAGAATAGAGTGGAATGGATGGGCTTTGGCCGTTGCAAGCCCAGCTTCCCCAAACAGGGAGATATGTAACAAGGGACTTCCCTGTTCATAATTGTGGCCTCTATCCAGCAGTGTGTGGTTCAACTGCTGGTGGCCATATCTACAGACCACTGCCTATTTAGATGGCTTATAAAAGCCTGCCTTTGAGACAGTAAGTGACTCCTTAGCTCACTGTGAGCTGAACTTTGGAAACAGAGCAGAGGTACTTGAGTCTCCCAGGAAGAGACTGACCAAGAGAACACAAATCTCTGGAGCTGACCATGTCTTGAGCTCTGCCAGAAACACGCAGAGCTGCTTCCAAGACACAGTGAAACTTCTAAACCGAATGCTGACAAACCCTGATAAAGTAGCAACCAGGGACAGAGAAGATTTTCCCTCCAATTACAAGGAACAGATAAGACTTTTATACAATACAGACTTTTTATATATGTTCATTTATGCTATGTGTTTGTGGCTGGAGACATGCTTAACTAAGGAGTTGTGGAATTGCATAGTATTTCACTAAACCACTCCCAAGTGAATGAAGCTGTTTTCCCCCTTGTTTGGATGGTTTCCTGATTTTAAGGAAAAGCGCACAATAAAGCCTCGTTATAATTTCACCTTATAAAGTCTCCAATTGTGTACCTCTGTGAACGTTCGACTACAAGGCTTTTTTATTAAAGAAAACAAGCACCAGTTTCTGGTCTGGTTATTGTCCAGAGATTCCTTGCCATGAGTGTACAAGTAAAAAAAGGAATAGAGGCTTGGGGCTCTCCCTTGTTTATTAGCTTGTGGTGTGGCCTAGTTGTCACTGTTATAACCAAATAAGGGGTAGTGTATACTTGCCCTTGTGTTTTCCTTCTGCAGCTGGACCTTAGAGAAGAATAGAGCCTGGAATCTCTTATAATGAACAGTAGAACTCGTGGATTGGTCACGACGGGTTTTTTCGCTCACAGATAAAAAGAAAATGGGGACACGTGATTAGTGTCAAGCCATACAAACATTTAACCAGTAATATAATTGGTTGTTTAATAAAAATGATAAAAATGCTTGGATAAAAAATGCTTGATAAAATCTTTTAAACACTTTGATAAAAGACTGAATTGGGGCTTGATGCAGATGTCTAAAGTAAAAATACTTCATGGAAAAAGAGGGTTCTGTTGTTGGTGGTGGTGTGAGGGATGGGACATAGAAAATTAAATAAAAATAATATATAGGGACTGTGGGGGCCGGGAATTGGCGCGCTTGTGTGCACCTCTGCCAACAGAAAAGTGATGCTGCTTATGCAGTAAAACACGTGAAAAACAGTAAAAAACAGTAAAAAAACAGCCTGCTGTCTGGCAAAAGTGGTGATGCTTGTTTGGCGTAATCGTTATATTTAGGTGTTTGCCGAAAGCATGGTTTCCTCCCTCCTTCTGCTGGAGGTGGTATGCGTGCTGGTAAATGAAGTAAAACGGAGTTTTTCTGGTGTAGGGGTGTATTGCCTACTCCTCCTTATGGAGGTGGTATGTAGTGGCTTCTCTCCGGGGTGCCCCGATTCAAAGAAAAAAGGGCCGACCCGGTTGGGGGTTAGGTGAGTTTATTAGTCTATACGCAGAAAGAATAAAAACACTTACATACAGCTTGGCAATAGCCCAGCTGCAGCCATCGTCCGATGCGCTCCTCCGACCCGGTGTGTATCCCCCGTAGACCCCCCGCTCCGATGGCGGGAACCGGAAGGGAGGGCTATTACCGTATTGTCAACAGGCTGGCTGGGTCCTTCTGGTAAGGGCTCCGGCAGGGAACTACGCGTTTCGCAATGACTGCTTCTCAGGTTCCCAGTGTACAAGTGCAGCCCGTGTTTCCAAAAACCCGACAGAACGTACGCTTATTTAATTGATGGCCGCGATTAAGCAACAGATAATAAGATGGCAACGTTGTTCAATGTATCAGTATTTTATCGAAAACTATGACTTAACAATTTTTCGCCAGATCGTCGTGTGTGGAAGCGTCAATAGGAAAAAGTATGTAGCGATCCATGTTTTTTTTTCGTATTGATCCCGAATTTATTTGGGGTATTGGTGTGTTCACCGAGTTTTCCTGTATCTAGGATCATGCAACGGCAAAGGCGAAAGTCGTGTTAAACCACATAGAAATTCAGTCGCTGGCAAGCAATGCGCCCGCACCAGCACCGGCTTCCAAAATGTCCGACCATCATTGACAACCCTTGCTGTCTGTCCACGCATGGATACCTGCAGCCTGAGCCTGTTCACGTACAGTTTTGAGCAGACTTGCATGTACCTAAGCGATTTCCAGCCCATCAGCTGACTCGGGTTGTAGTAGTCCCTGTCAACGACGTGTCTGATCAAGAATACTGGACTGGCAGTGGCCTCGCCAGCTGATTGGGAAATTCTATGGTGGTAATGTCCGTATTTTATCTGTGTTTTTTAATTTTGAAAATATCATATATCATGGCGATTCAAAAGTCAAGCGATTCTCCTGTATGCAATATCATTGGCTGAGCGGCTTCTACAATAGTAACGTGCACAATTGGTGAAAGCTAGGCGCATGCGCATTGGAACCTTCTTGAAACGCATATGCGTGTCATTATATCGGCGGTAGACGCATGCCGCATTGAACAGAGACGCCCCCCGAGAAAATTATTGGTGGGACTGACTGTGGGAACTTCTTTAGGGGACTGACCATTACAGTAAAACTTTAACTTTTGTTTTTCCTCAGAAATGAAAACTTTGTCATCTCATGCGAAAAACGGCAATGGAGGGATTCCGATGGATAATATCCTTTGTGTAACAATGGCCTGCACATGGCTGAATCGGATTTAAAAAACCACGTACCGGTTCTCCAGTTTAGTGGCCGTTGTTATTGATTGATGAAGAATACAGAAACCAGTATGCTGAGTTTTCAGACCGTATACAAACTTTTATATACTGTATAATAAACTCGAGAAAATAAAAAGTATGCGTTTATTCTACATTATTCAACATTTCTTTTATTGGTGGAGTAAGTACAAAAACATTTATTTACAAATACTGCACAATGTAAAACATTTTAAGTGTACAGCGGTGTATGGTTTACTGCTACTGAAAACATTTATTAAAGAAAGTCAACATCTTACAGTCAGTCAGTATGGTTTACAGTAACATGGGTTTTATTAAAAAAATTCCTAGACGATGAAAGAAGGTATCCCTGTGGGCCAATTTCAGATTTCGCAGAAATTGCTCTACTATAGAGGCTTTTGAGGTAGAGGCGAAAATGGATTAGGTTCAGGGCAAGAGCTACGTCGAGATCTATCTCTAAAGCATATCGGCGAGCAAAATTCATTGATAGAGCTCAGTTACTAAGCGACAAAAAGGCATTGGCAGAAGATCCCAAGTTAATAGATTTGTGGGACCTTTAACAATCAATGGTCCGAAATTAATAGAATTCTAAGTAGACACTGGCCTATCCTTATTGAAGACCCGACCTGAAGGAAGTGTTAAGACCCATCCACACTTGTCATAGAAGGGCATGAACTTAAAAGATACTCGTCCACAGCCATTTGCGACCTACTGTATCCAAATACATGGCTGGCAAACTATTCAACAGGCAATTTTAAATTCCGAGGCTGTAAGGCATGCCATTCTTTTATTAACCAATACCTTCAACAACTGGAATCATACCAAATCATTCACAGTAAGGCATTTATCAATTGCAGAACAAGAGGTGTGATATCCAGGTTAGATGCCAAGCACAAGAAATACGTTGGCAAACCATAAGAGAGTTTTCGCCGCGTATTTTGGAGCATTTGGGAGCTATCCAATCATCAGACACTCCCTTGGCTAACCATATCCACCAAATGCATCAAGGACATATCTATCTCCGATTCATTGGAATAGAAAAGTGTTTCCCCCACACCTAGAGGGGGAGACTGAACCCGCCTTATTTTACAAAAGAATCAAAATGGATTTATGTCCTGGCACTTTAATACCAGGTGGCATAAATGAGGTTTTCCTGTTCTCCCCTTCCTCTAGGGATTGACATGGGGTATTGTATCCATTTTCTAATTTATCCCTTCCATCTTTTCATTATCTCAATTTCATCAGTTTTTTGTTTTGAATATTTATCATTATTTTTATTTTTAATTTATGGTGTATCCTCACCATGAGTCCATCTCACTGTCTATGTTATTTATCTCAGCTCTGTAGGAATCCGAACATGACCCTAGTAAATTACATTTCGATGTTCATTTTTAAGTCATCCCATTATGTGCCTTTAAATATCAAAGTGGTTATTTCTCGCCGCTAGCTCCGATTGGTCTGCCGGTGACCAATTGCTATAAACTCCCTCTGCAGTATCCCACGTCACCACCTTTGAAAAAGAACTCCGCAACCATGCGTCAGGTGGGAGGCGGGACCAAAAGGCTGACGTCATGAGTCACAACGACAACGACATTTTTGTTGGGTGGTGAGTGAGAGGCGCCGCTGAGCGCCGGTCTGAGCCGCTGCTTTGCAGGTTTATTCTTCACCTACATTATTAACTGCTATACTACTACTTGCTAATTATTAGAGAGAGCTATATGGGCATATCCATTGTCTTCTGCTCTCACACTCACACGTGACGACTGTATCTCTATTGTAGGAGCTGGTTGACACTCTATGTTGTGCGATAAGAGCAGAAGCCTTAGTTTGGTTTTGTGGCTAATGTTGCGGCTTCTGGATTTAAAGTATGCAGTTCTACGAACACTAATATCTGCTAGTCGCTACCCTGCGACTCTCACCCACCCATGGATAGATTACTCCTCAGGAACCACTTGTGATTTAGTAACAGTGCAGCTCTTTAGTCTAGTATATGAGGCTATAATTTGATACGGGCACAGACTCGTGCCTCAGGGCCACGCTAAACACCACACTTGTGGGCAATTATATATTGCACTGTTATGTACTACATCCAATGTGATTTCGTAGTCATTTATATTACTGAGTGTAAGTAGTGCATACAATGACTGCAGGACAGTGTTGATTCAATGCACTAGACTACTGACCAATTTGGCTGCACATTTTGTCTGTATTGACTATGGTTTTCTGTGGGAGAATCCATATATTTGTGAGTTTTCTTATTTCAAGCGTCGTCCCGTGAGTCTTCAGTACCTGTCTGAATAAATACAGTTTTTTAATTAAATATCAGTGCTGGACTTGGGGATCTTTGATAAACTTTTGTGAGCCAACTCCCACTATTAAGTACTTACCTGTTGGTTTACCTTCTCCCCTTGCTCGGTTTTATGTAATTATTTGTTGGTTTGTTTTACATGTTGAGTTATGCGTTCACCAATAGCATCTGTTTAGTTGTACCACCATTCATTTGAATCATTATAATAAAGTATTAAGTATTAACTTTTATTCATCATAAAACCTAATACAATGAGTCATGTTAAAGGGTGTTTCTTTCTCTCACATTTCATGACAGTAGTAAAAAACATTTCTTTATTAATACAAGTTAAAACACACAACATCTCCTTTATTAAAGTACAGCAAGTCAAACACTGTACAGTACAGGAAAACAGTATGGGTTATTAAAAAAAATTATTTATTCATAAAATATACAAAATGCAACATGTCCTTTATTAAAGTACAGCAAGTAAAAAACATTACAGTAGGATGGTGTACAGAGCAGTCAGTCAGGCCTGCACAACTCCAGTCCTCGAGGCCACAACAGCCTGGTTTTCAGGATAACCTTGAAACCGGCCTGTTTGCGGCCCTCAGGGACTGGTAATTGTGCAGGTCCTGTTGTACAGTAAGTAAAAACATTTCTTTATTATACAAGTTAAAACTCCAACATCTCCTTTATTAAAGTACAGCAAGTCAAAACATTTACAGTAGGATGGTGTACAGAGCAGTCATCAGGCCTGCACAACTCAGTCCTCGAGGGCCACAAACAGGCCTGGTTTTCAGGATAACCTTGAAAAACCGGGCCTGTTTGCGGCCCTCATGGACTGGAATTGTCAGGTCCTGTGTGTACAGTAATAAAAACATTTCTTTATTATACAAGTTAAAACTCGCAACATCTCCTTATTAAATACAGAAAGTCAAAACTGTACAGCACAGCAGTATGGTGTTATTAAAAAAAATTCTTTATTCATAAAATTTAAAAAACGCAACATCTCCATTATTAATGTACAGCAAGTCAAAACATTTACAAAAATATTTACAAAAATAAACAACATGTTGAACAGTCATAATGCGTACCCCACCAATTGTCCTTCCAGGGCCGATGCCTGTATGCCGCAAAATGCCATTAATGGCGTCTCGAACGCTTTTCATTAAAGGATCTGTAATTGAAAAAAAAGCGCAGCAATTCCTCCACAATAGTCTTTCTTAAAATTTCAGGAAGTGCCTTTTTTTGCGATTTCCTTCATAGTTCATTTGTAGGCCCCACTCGCAGTACACCATAAAAATAAAAAAAGAATTTTTTTTTTTTTTTGGTCACTCACTCTTGAACTTCGCATTGACAACAACCCCCCCCCCACACACCTACAACAAATAAAAGAAAGAATGACAAAAGTGGTAATTTACTGCATCAACAGCATGAATCAGTTTAATGGTTTTTTTTTTAACTCTCAATTCTCACAGTGCTGTGCAAATCAGATTTACTATCAAATTCGAGAGGGATTTTCCAAACGTTACCGTAAACAAAGCCTCAAAGGGTTGGGGGGGGAGTTGAGTGAGTCATGCGCATAATCGACTAGCTCCCATCTAAGAGGATTACTGCAGCGCATAAGAGGTGATGCCTGCTAGGGACTGATTAAAAACACAATGGCAGCTTCAGAAATTGAATGACTCTGTAGATAAGAGTTTCAAATCCTTGAACGAGCCTTGTGTGTGTTCGTGGGGAGGGGTCAGGGTACAGACGCATGAATATTAGGCTTACTACTGCAGTTCAAAGAAATGCATATTTCAAAGGGCAGGTCATCCTAATAATTTGATCCCTACACCCACCCCAAATACAGTACATAAAGCACACAATCAACCATGTGACGGTTTACGGCTGTGTGGGACAAAATAAAATAAAAAAATGAGGAGAATTTTTTTTTTTTTTGGTCACTCACTCAAGCCAGCAGTGGTGAACTTTCAGACGCATGCGCATAATCATCAGCTATCAAGCAAGAATGTGATTGAAACCAGAAAAGACACACATTCAAAGAATGTGTGGGAGAGGTGTACTGTACTGTATATAAGATAGAAGTTGAAATACTGCAGTGCATTAAATTATCCCTACGCGTTTCTTCCATTGGGTCACGTGTAAGGACTACGGTGGAGCAGCCCAGATGCCTGAGTGCAGACGCCATACAGGAGTTCCCTTCTTCCTGTTTCCTCATTGTGAAGGTTCGTGTACAGCCGTGCAGACCGGAACCACAAGAAGCTCATCCGAGTTGTCGGAGAGAGGCTTAAACGGTGACACCAATAGCCAGCAGCGTCATCTTGCAGTTGCAAAACAACCGCATGAAAATGGAAGAAAGCAGTGGAAGTCTGACGTCCGCCTGTGCATGGGCTTGTCCCATAAATGCTTTTAAAACACTGAAAAAGTGTGAGTGTGCAATTGTCTGTCTATGTAAATTAAACCTTTTATATCAGAATTTACACATGGATCGGGTGCTTTTTCTTTCTCTTTTGTTTTAATAGGTATCGTTGGGAGTTGGTGAGCCCAGAAAAAGCTGCCCGACCATATTTTTCTTTTAAAGGATTCATATGACACATATTATTGTTTTATTTTTTTCAATTTTTTTTCATGTTTTATTTTTTCATATGATTAGACTTTTGTGATTTTTTTACATATGTTTTTGGTAATTTTTATATTTATTTTCATTTTGCTACACAACTTTTTTTCATTTTTATTTTTTTATATTTTTTTTATATTTTATACATCACTTTGTTCCTATCACAATTTTTATATTAATAATTTATTGTTCTTAGGCATCTGTGCAGGGTGTGTCGGTCTTGCTGGTCAGGACCAGGGTTCAGCAATTTGGGTGTATGCTGATACGGGGCGCTGTCTATATTTCTTTTCACAATATATTTTTATATATTATATATATCTATATATATAATATATATAATATATATATATTGTACGGGTTTTCCACCCACCCAATCTCATATATTGTGGGTGAGTAGAACATGCAGTGTTACCGGTGTGGTGCGATACCTGCGCTACAGGAGGTCTGAGCCTCCGCTAATGAGAGCCTGGGTGAATCCTCTGAACGGATCTTCTTTCAGCGCTCCACCTTGTAGGATTCTATGGAAGTGTAGAATGACCCTACATAGAACCCAATCAGACCCACACACACAGTGATTATTAACACTTTACTTATAAACATAGGACATACGTGCATACTACATTAGTAACCCAACCTGTGTCCCTCTCTAGAGAAACACCTATTGCGTCGCGCAGGACGCTTCCCAAACATTAGTAACCCACCCATTGTCCAAAACCCACCCAATGTCTCACACTCCCGCAGAGAGGCAATGGGTGACTGCGCAGTCACAGTTAGCTATGGCCCGGTGGTGCACTTATATATTGATACCTTCCGAGCACTCAGTACTCGGGTCGGCAACGATCTTCTCAAAGGGTCCGTCGATGAGGCTCCTCCAACCGAACTCCTGCAGACAGTAACACAGTCTCTGTGGACCCCAACGTGGGTCCAACCGCTTTCCGGGAACAGCAAACGTGACACACCCTGCACTATAGGCCGTCTTATAAAACAGCATCCTTAATGGCTTAAGGGTCAATCTCCTAGGGCATTCGGGGTTGCTATCCTATATAGGTAGGTCTTGTACCCACCCTACTCATATACCCCTGGGCCTGGCTCCCCGGATTGGTTACCGCTATAACCCCCCCATTTTGCCTCGTACTACGCGCAACGCGCGCCCCGTGGGCCAGGGCTCCCCGGATTGGTTACCGCTATGAACCCCCCCCAGTTGCCTCGTCACTCGCAACACGGACCCTGGCTATGGCTCCCCGGACTGGTTACCGCTATGAACCCCCCAGCGTCTCGTGCCACTAATTCACCCTAAATGCCTGCCGCAACACTCTGCAGACTAACCTCAGCCCCCTTTATCCCTGGCTATTCCCCAGCTCTGACTACCATGAGTGACAGGGTCCTCTCTGAGACTTTCCCTGGCACACTCACTAACCTGGGGTAATACAAGGTTAACTCAGGGCCTTATGCAGGGAGTCTCCCGGCTCCTGCACCCTAACTCCTTCCTTTCTTGGCTCCTGACTCTGACTGCCGTCCTCAACCCGCGAAATGTATCTATATCCCTCCAGGGCAGTCCACAGCCCTATTGGCTCCTATGAGCACCTGGTGCCTCCCTCGCTAAGCACTATGGAATTGTAGTCCCTGGGCGCCTGTATAACATTGGGGCCGCATGCGTGCCTGTCCTACACCTCCACTAACCCCTAATGGCCGCCGCAACCTCTCCCTGTCTATCCCTACTCTCCCGCGGACCCTCTAAAGGCTGCTGTATTCCACCTACTTCTGCGCATGCGCGACTCTGCCCTGAATCTGGAGCTCTAACTGCGCATGCGCGACTAAGGGCAATGGCGGCGCCCTGCCTGCCCGGCTCCGGGAGCGCCGGGAGCCCTGCGACCGCGTGCGGCCTTATCAACCGGCCGCACGCGTCCCCAGCAACCCCCGAGCCGGGACCTGCGGCTCTCACCTGTTCGATCGCGCGCGGGGCGCTTGGGCCCCGCGCCGCCCCCGATCGAACACCAGGTTAGGAGGGTGCTGCTCAGCAGGGGACTGGCTACATCCTCCCCTGGTGAAAAAAAACCCAACGCCCCTAGCTTGGGAACCACTAACCTGGCATCAGTTTACACAATAAAAATTACATTGCATAACTGGTACTCTTAGCAGATCGACTTTACCCTCACCAAAACATGTCACATCACACTCCATAGTACCCGAGGCCAGCTGAGTATCAGCTGCTTGCTGAGACCATTTGTGGGTGCCCCTAACTGATCAGATGGGGGTACCACTTTTGCGTCCGTGAGCCTCCCCGGGGTGATCTCTCGAAAGCCACTCTCGGCGTAACAGTCACTGGTTCAGTGCTACTTCACTCCCCCTGGTGGAAGGAGTAGCACACGTATTTTAAGGCAGGTTACACCTTTACCCGATCATCCGCGGCTTGGATGCGGTAGACCAGGAGGCCAGACCTTTCCCGCGGTCCCTACTGAGGAATGGGCGCTCCTTTTTGGGCTTAAAGGGCCAGTCTCCCTTGATCTCTCTCCACACAGTCTTTGTCCCCATATTTTTGTGAGGCTTCCTCTGAGAGCGACACGGGACAATGTCTCGGTTTCACCTGGCAGGGGGGAAGAGTAGAACCCTTACCCCTGCGGTGATTCACGGGGCCACAGGTCTTCGGGGACGCTGCATTTCCCACCTTGGCGGTATCGGGACCTGTCCCCAATTCTTCTGGAACAGTCCACTCACTGACTCGAACTTCGGGAGCGTTGGATCCCAGTCCTGGGACCACTGCGTCGGAGCACACGGGCTCACACTCCGCTCAGGAACCGTAGCTTTGGCCTTCTTCACGGCCACCTCCATCGAGTCTGTGGGAAACAGGGAGTTCCTTACCATCACCATCGGCTGGCGACGATGGGCTTCTCCTCTTCCGGAAGGATCGCGGTAGACACTGGTCCACTCTCTTCTCTGGACAGCTACCTTCTAATGGGACACCTCCACCAGGACGTGATGCAGAGGGGAGCCCTTTGCCCGGCGGCGACTAGACTTAAGGACCATCGTGCTCCGCGGTCACCTGGAGGCTCACCCCCGACACCCTGGGGCAGTCGACTCACCTGGTCGTCTGTAGGTACTGGTCCCACGCCTAGGACCGATGGTACCTCTGTAGTGGTCGGACTGACCATTGTAGGCACACGGGTCCACAAGCAGGTCCGCAACATCGGAATACACTCTTCCAGGGTACACGGACCCACAGCAGACTCTGTACCTCTGCATCACCGCTGGGGTGGTTAACCGTAGGCGCATCGCCACCGATGGACTTCCACCTTTCCCCGGAAGATATCATGACAGTATCCTCCGCAATGTGTCACCAGATTCTTCTGAAATGCAGCCGTGGTTTTGGGTACGAAGCTGGCGTGCTCGTACCTCCACTGCAGTCGTGCTCTTCTCCGCCAAGGGTTCACTTGGCTCCTTAGCTGGCTCTGTAGGCTGGGTACAATGGCGTCAAAATGGCACCGCAACAATCACATCTGGCTCCCACGCCAGTGCTCCCCTAGAACAGTCACAGGTGGGGCTAAAGCATTGTGTACACGGCTCCCCATCTACCTCGTTGATCCTGAAGTCTAGTGGCCTTGGATATGTCGGCTCCCCCGTCATAGGCTTCTTGCAAGCAGGGCCACAGTAGCATAAGGAGATCTATTCCTGGCACTCGCAGGGCACTACACATTAGGGTGTATCCCTGACAGTCTATCTCATCCTCATGCATCATCTCATCCTCAGAGACAGTGTCTATCACAGCGTCCACGTATGTTGAAGATAACCGTGCTTGCTCCCCCTGGTGAATCTAAAGGAAGGGCACGTTTTACAAGGGAGTGGTTTTCGCTCTGCACGAGTCACTCACATTACGGGGCGGGGCTCTGGTTTTCCCGCCAGTCCCGGATGTTTTTCTGCAAAATCATTCGGCTCTTGGGAGCGGTATCACGTGCACGCACTCACTTGGAGGAAGTTGCCATGGCGCGGGGTCAGCGTATACTAACGGGTAACCCTAAGGGGACACCCGGGGCATAAATAACGTGGACGGTGACTCGGACGGGCATATATCCCTTGAGGATACACACAAAAAGCCGCGATCTCCCGGGGACGTGGAGCTGGCTCTAAGTCTATAAGAAGAGCGTGCTGCCATCCAGGATTTTACGATATGCTCCTAGATCTCATCTTCAATATATTGGCGGGAACGCCTTCTAAGGCCACCACACGGCGGGGACAAGATTATTTATCCTCAAGGCCAGGCGAGGACCTCGTGTCCGGACTTGACAACCATGGTGACAAAAAAATAGGACTTGGACAATTTGAAAAAAAATTGGAACAGGGCACCCCAGGTCTATCTCAGCGCGCCTCCAATGTAACGGGTTTTCACCCCACCCAATCTCATATATAGTGTGGGTGAGTAGAACATGCAGTGTTACCGGTGGGGGTGCGTATACCTGCAGGCTCACGGAGGTCTGAGCCTCCGCTAATAGAGCCTGGGGTGAATCCTCTGGAACGGATCTTCTTCAGCGCCTCCACCTTGTAGGATTCTATGGAAGTGTAGAATGACCCTACATAGGAACCCAATCAGAAACCACACACACATGTGATTATATAATAACTAAGGACTTTACTATGAACTAGGACATACGTGCATACTATTAGTAACCAACCTATGTCCCTCTCTAGAGGAAACACCTATTGCGTCGCGCAGACGCTTCCCAAACATCAGTGAACCCACCAATTGTCCAAACCCCCACCCATGTCTCACACTCCCGCAGAGAGGCGGTGATGACTGCGCAGTCACAGTTAGCAAAGGGCCCGGTGGTGCACTTATATTTGATACCTTCCGAGCACTCCAGTACTCGGTCGGCAACGATCTTCTCAAGGGTCCGTCGACGAGGACTCCTCCAACCGAACCCTGCAGACAGTAACACAGTCTCTGTGACCCCAACGTGGTCAAAACCGCTTTCCGGGAACAGCAACGTGACCAACCCTGCACTATAGCCGTCCTATAGCACAGCATCCTTAAGTGGCTTAGGGTCAATCTCCTAGGGCATTCGGGGTTGCCTATCCTATATAGGTAGGTCTTGTACCCACCCTACTCATAATACGGGCCCTGGGCCATGGCTCCCCGATTGGTTACCGCTATGAACCCCCCCAGTTGCCTCGTACTACGCACACGCCGCCCTGGGCCAGGGCTCCCCGGATTGGTTACCGCTATGAACCCCCCCCAGTTGCCCCTCGTCACTCGCAACACGGACCTGGGCTATGGCTCCCCGGACTGGTTACCGCTATGAACCCCCCAGCTGTCTGTGCCCTAATTCACCTAAATGCTGCCGCAACACTCTGCAGACTAACCTCAGCCCCCTTTATCCCTGGCTATTCCAAGCTCTGACTACCATGAGTGACAGGGTCCCTCTCTGAGACTTTCCTGGAAACACTCACTAACCTGGGGAATACAAGGTTAACGAGGCCTTAGTGCAGGGAGTCTCCGCTCCTGCACCTACCTCCTTCCTTCCTTGGGCTCCTGACTCTGACTGCCGTACTCCAAGCCCGTGAAATGTATCTATATCCCTCCAGGGCAGTCCCACCCTATGGGCTCCTATAGGCACCTGGTGCCTCCCTCGCTAAGCACTATGGGAATTGTAGTCCCTGGGCGCCTGTAATAACATTGGGGCCGCATGCGTGCCTGTCCTACACCTGCACTAACCCCTAATGGCCGCCGCAAACCTCTCCCTGTCTATCCTACTCTCGCGCGACCCTCTAAAGGCTGGCTGTATTCCCTACCTACTTCTGCCGCATGCGCACTCTGCCCTGAATCTGGGGCTCTAACTGCGCATGCGCGACTAAGGGGCAATGGCGGCGCCCTGCCCGCCCGGCTCGGGAGCCGCCGGAGCCCTGCGACGCGCGTGCGGCCTTAGCACCCGGCCGCACCGTCCCCAGCAACCCCGAGCCCGGTACCTGGCGGCTCTCCCCTGTTCGATCTCCCGCGCGGGGCCCGCAATGGCCTCGGCGGCGCCCGCGATCGAACACCAGGTGAGGGGGGTGCTGCTCAGCAGGGGAGACCCGGCTACATATATATATTATCTAATATATATATATATATATTATATATATATATTATTAATATACTATACTTAGTTAAGTTATGGTGAGTAAAAAGTGACAAGCGCCCCTCCACAAGCAAAGCATATAGCAAATGGAAATACAACTGTATGCTCATTGTATGTCTTGAATATATATATATATAATTATATAGTAACGGGTATTCCAACCCTCCCAAGAGCATATGGTACATGTATGCGGGGGAACCCAAGGTTACCAGGTGTGGTGCTTTACCTGTTAGGCTAAGGTCCCGTTGCACGCGTCCGCACGGCTGGCTTGCTTGCCGGCGCGTGCAACTCGCTGTACCGCGATCTGCGGTCTCAGGAAACTTCAGTAGTAGCGGGGGGGGGCGTGGACAAACAGGTCGGGGGGGGGGTCGGCCATGACATAGGGGGCGCGGCCATGACGTGGGGGGCCGGAGCGGGAGTGGGCGGGAGTGGGAGGATTGACAGC
>WSYH01010928.1:0-21964 GCA_036426205.1 Ascaphus truei
ACATCGATTATAATTGACACTTATAAATCATGACACTTATAAATCATTTAAAACCAGAGACACAACATAAAACACACTTTATTTATACATGTATATTTAGGCACTGTACCGTATATAAGTTTTTCTGTGCGCAATGGACCCTTCTTGAAACGCATATGAGTGTCATCACCATCGCAAGTAGGCACAGCCGGCAGGGGGGAACAGGAGACGCCCCCCGAGAAAACTTATTGGTTTGGATGATGTGGGAACTCTTTAGGGGACTGACTGACCCTTACAGTAAAAACTTTATTTGTCCTTTGTTTTCCAAGGAATAAAAAACTTTGTAACTCAGGCGGGTGGGAGGAAAGGAGGAAAACGCAACATGAGTGGATTGCGATGGATAATTAATCGCTTGTGTTACAATGCCTGCACATTGCTGAATGGGGATTTAAAAAAAACAGTACCGGAGTCTACCGTTTAGTGCGTTGTTATTGATTAGGATAGAATACTGTAACTGAGAGCTTCATCCAGTACAAAAACATGAAACAGTATGCGTTGTTTACAGACATATACAATACTTTTTTGATATTATTGCTGTATACATAAACCGAAAAAAAAAGTATGCATTTATTCTTACATGTATTACGTACATATGTGTATTTATACCCGTATCAGAAGTATTGTTGTAATACTCTTGTGATTGTACAGTACTAAGATGCCTGCAAGTATAAAGTTTACTAGTATGCCTGGGACGTTAATGTACAGAGTATGTTATAGACAAACACTGTATTTTGTGTACAGATAAAAGGAGACAATGGGAACAATTTAAAAACAATCATACATTTTCTTTTATTGGTTGGAGTAGTAAAGTACAAAAACATTTATTTACAAAAATACAATTTTAAAAACATTTTAAGTGTACAGCAATTCAAAACATAACAGGTGGTATGGTTTACTGCTAGTGAAAACATTTATGTACAGAAAGTCCAAAACAGTTAACGTCGGAGGGTGTACTGTACAGTCAGTAAGGCCTGAATCAACTCAGTCCTCGAGGGTGCAAAACAGCACTGGTTTTAATTATAACCTTGAGAACCAGGCCTTTTTGCGGCCCCTCGAGGGACGGGAATTGTGCAGGTCTTGCGTACGTAAGTAAAAAACATTTCTTTATTAATACAAGTTAAAAACACGAAACATCTCCTTATTTAAATGGTAAAGAAAAGTCCATAATATGGACAGACAAAGTATGGTGTTAGTTAAAAAAAATTTCTATTCAGAAAATTTAAAAAACGCAATGATCTCCTTTATTTAAGTACAGGAAAGTCAAACCATTTACAAAAAAAAATTTACAAATAATAAAACACCGTTGAACGTCACGTAAATGCGATCCACCCAACCAGATTGTTCCTTCCAGGGCCGAGCCGATTGCCTTGTATGCGCAAAAGCCATTAAGGCGTCTCGAACGATTTTCATTAAAGGATTCTGAAATTGAAAAAATAGCGCCCATTCCTCCAACAAATAGTCCTTCTCTAAATTTTCAGCGGGAATTTAAAGCGCCCTTTTTCGAGATTTCCTTCGTACAGTAGTTGAAATTTTTTTGGTCCACCGCAGTCACCAAGTAGGACACGTGGGTGCTTAAAAAATTAAACAGCACATACTTCTGGTGGTAAACCAGCCAATCATCACCCTAGACTTTCCTGAGTTGACGGTGTGGAGCTCGCTTCAGGATGATGTGGGCACTGTACGATGCAAGCGCTATACAGTATGTAGGTGGGATTCTGGGAGAGGGTGTGATTGTGGCGGTGGGGCGGAGGGTAGGTTGTTGGGGGGAAGATTTCATCATGTCATTGGTAGCAGTGTTCCGGGTTGTCGCATGGAGGTGAAGGGGAGTCGAGGAAATGCCTTGCGGTTCGATGGGTTGGTGCATTGTGGTTTCCTGAGTGTACATCACCGACTTTATCTTGATATAAAAGGCTTAAGGTATTAAAACCATTAGCCTTTGGGGTCAGCAGAAGGGTTTTCTTTATTAGCTTAGCATGTAGACGTTGGCCTTTTGGCTTGGAACAGGAAAACGGCTGCCGCTTTCGCTTGTTCTTGTGTGATAGGCACGGAAGCAGAGGCGGAGGAGGGCTTCTTGCGTCCAGTAGAATCAGGGTTGATCAATGGAAGCAGATGGCACCATGCAGTATATGGACCAGGGCCAAAAGTTCAGATAAAAGATCATAGGAGGTGCGCTATGACAAAGTGGTGTAACCTGTTATTGCATGGCGAAGAAGTACAGGTGATGGAAAGGGGGGACGTACTTAAGGAGTTCATACCGATAAGTACACCATAGCCATTTTGGGATTCACTGCACCTTGAATACAAATCGGATTAAACATCAAATATACAGTCACTTTGTGTTTGTATTTATTTCTACTCGCAGCATGGTTGTTAAAAAGTTCCAGGATAGCAGCATGCGAGAATAAGGAGACGTTTACACGAGCGGACACCCGAATTGCATGCTATCCAACGCTGATGGTAGCTCTTCTTGGCCTCTGTTGGGCCCAGCAACCACCGTGAGCTATCATGCACCGGAAAAAAAACCGAGAATGCAAAAGGGCCCAAGGTAAACAAGCGGTAAGTATATTTATAACACTTAAAAAAAAAAATTAGATCCAAAAAATGTACTCTACATCTACAGGTACTGTAGCTAATATTGTATATTCATATTAATTACAAACAGTATAATATATATATGTATATTTATATTTAGTATTATAACAGTGACTATATATTTTGATATTTATATTTTATATACACAGTATATATTATTTTGTATATTATATTATATACAACCGGATATATATTTGGTATATTATATAAAAAGGATATATTATTTTGTATATTCATAGTTATATTACAACAGGGATACTGTATATATTGTATTTTTATATTACAACAGTTATTATATTTTGTATATTTATATTTATATTCACAGTCTATATTTTGTATAATTGATATGTATATTACAAACAGGCGATAGATATTTTGTATATGAATTACAACAGGTAATATATTTGTATATCCATATTTATATTACAACAGTTACTGTATGAATTTGTATAGTTATATTACAACAGTATATATATTTTGTATATTTATATTAATATTACAACAGTTGTATATTGCTGATATTAATAGAACAATTATATTGATCCGGGGATCTACTGTCTCGATATTTACTTAACGGATTGTTTTTTTTACATTGAAGGGGAGGACAACTCTTCTGGTGGACAAAATAAGTGAGGAGAATGATAGAAGAGCTGCAGTAAGGGTCAACTTACACTCTGCAGGCAAATCACAATCTAATGTATCCGGACCAAGGCATAAAGAAGATTGAGACGCAGCATTGGATGCAATATGACGTATGAGGTTAGTTACTGGACAGTAGAGGAGGTAAAAGGGGGTGTAGGAAACTTGCTAATTGTACCGCCTAAAATTATTTATTCTGTCATACAGAGCGTACCCATGATAAGGGCGCAAAACAAATCTAAAAGAAGTGTTCCAGGCCCCGGCATGGATCGACATTGGGGAATTTCCAGGATTGCATCTTCAATGACGAGATCTACGTGTCGCTGGAGAGACTTTGCAAGCTTTGCGTTCCACAAAAAAGGCTTGGCATATCTTTGAAGCCGCGGCAAAAACACCCTGTGAAGTGCATGTGTGGGTACCATCTCTAGGCGGTGGACCAGGATGGCATTGTCATCTTTGAAGGTAAAATATATGAAATATAATGTAGCCTTAGCACTGTACTTTACAGTGTAGCCGTACTGTATGCACTGTACTCCCCCCGTAATATGGTGACAGTTTTTTGAAGCACTTTTCCTTCTTGCATAGATCAGAAAAAGCTTTCTTTCCAAGAAATATTGTCCCTGAGATAGTGCAAATACATAACACGCGAGTTCCCCAATGGTCACCGCTTCTACCAGGACAACAATCCCAAAAGGCACAACCGCGTCAACAGCAACTATCTTGTAAGCGCGGTTGGTATCAAGGGTGAGACGCCAGCGGAGTAGGGCAGTTAGACCGTGCTCATTTTTTCCCCACTTGTTTTTACTGTGTACTGTAGATCTTAAACTACGTTCCTTTTGTCCAATGCCAGATCGCCAAGACTTCAATCCGATCGAAAATGGTTCGGCATCAGTGAAGGACCATATCGGAAGTGGAGCAACCTCCAAAAGGGAAGAGTTGTGACATGCTAATTGAGTTTTGGAATGAGGAATCAAAGTGGACCGCGCATAAATATAAGACAATAGTGCCACTGTGTTGCCCATGTGATGCCGTATGGGCAAGCATCAGGAAAGTAGTCCGTGCTGTAGTATTGTAAGTACGTATGATACAGGTAAGTATGGCACAGATTTTTTTCCAATAGTCGAGATACCGTAGTTACAGTTTTTTCTTTACAGGAGTTTTTTGTTGGGGGGGGGGGGGGGGGGGGGGGGGGGGGGGGGGGGGGGGGGGGGGGGGGTTTTTTTTGGGGGGTTGGGGGGGGGGGGGGGGGGGGGGGGCTCTTTGGAGAGCAGTCACCAGCCCCATCAGGTTACGTAATAGTCAGAACAAAGAGAACACTGATGAGTAAAGACCAATACATATAGCATAAGGCCTATGATGCACTCAAAGTTGATGGGGTAGGTTCACCCTGAATAAACAGCAAACAACACAGGAATAATCTGAATCAAACCTAGATGTAAGATTTAAATATGCATTATAGTAATGGTTAAAAATGGTACCGAGTATAGGGTGATGGAATGAACTGATAACAGTGAGTGCTAAATAGGGCAAAAATGCCAGAAAAGTATGTCCAATTAATGGAGGGACAATGAACAAAAAGCACTAGAATAACAGATAGCACACTGTCAATGCCTATGGTAAAGCAGAGTGAAGGCTGGCTGTAATAGATGACGTCACTGGAGCGCTATATATAAATATATACATCCACTGAGGCAATAAGTGTGTGGTCTCGGGCTCACTGTAAACCATGCATCAATAATGGATAGGAGGCAAAAATAGTAGCAAAGATGAACATAGGTGACAACATAGATAAGGTACGGCTGATTATACATAGACCAAAAAAGGACAATGGTAGTGTGAGCCCCACCAGAACACTGTCCCTGTAGTTGTAAACTACGCCCCAGGGGCAGAAAAGAAATGAGGAAAATGGGTAACCCCGACACACCAAACTATGTTAACCATGTGGGAGAGATTACACAATCTGCAGGATAGTGTGACCCAATTAGCTCTGACCCTCAATAACATTACCCCTACAAGCACACAGGGGGAGAGGGGGGTTTGGGACAGAAAAAGAGGGAAGAGGACCCTGATAACTATCTGTGCTGCCTGGGTACGCGATTCCTATCGGGTCAGCTGGATGCGTGCATCATGGAGTGCTCAGCTGAAGAAAGAAAACTCTGTCATAATCGGGAGGTTGCTAGGAGCGCAGGCGTCCATTGCTTGAAAGCGTTCCACTGCTTCCACTGCAGACAAGACAGCATAAAGGTGATAAATGAAGTTGATTTGGAGCTGCCATAGGGTGAGTAAAGATGGATGTTGGGCACTACTCCATGGCTGGAGGGCAAAGAGAGGAGATGAAGACGACACTACTTTACGAGATGAACTATGGGATAAGAGAATTTGATACTATGGTTAAATGGGAAATAATTCGGTAGCAAGGAGACTTAATGGGATACTGATATATTAGGGGAGAAGGCCCAGAGTAAAAATGGATATAAAAAGTAGGGGAAAGAGGTGAGTCCCCCAATGAAAGAATATAGTCTATGAGTCTAAGAGCTAGAGGAATACAAGAATCAGAAGGGGAAAGGATATAATAGAAAAGATAATAAGATAAGATGCTGGGATAAGGGAAGGTTTCTAATCTGGGTTTGGATTAAAGGAGGACACTCGGATAGCTGTGGAAGGCGTATTTTCATCTATACAGTATTATGGTACTATACATGCTAGGATATTATTATTAGAATAGGATTGTCATTTAGTGTGATAATTAAGGTGTTTTTATGGCTTGGCTAAGACCTGAATCTAATAAGCTTCTAAAGGCTTCTAGAAGATACAATACAAGTCATGGCTTTGGGTTTGAAACAGAGACATGTAGTTGAAGAAAGATTTCAGAACATATAGGGTTTAATTAGATAAGGTATAAGCAGTAAATAAAGTGAGCTGAAATGTCTAGTAAATGTTAGCAGACAATTTCAAGGAGTTGGATGATGTTTGTAGTGTAGCCCCGGCGTAAGAAATGGGGGACTATATGTCTTTCTCCTTCTGGTGTAAAGTCCTGCGAAGGGCAGGCACCAAGTACTGCTGCGGCAGAGTTTATTTATTCGAGAATTTGCCCTGTGCTCTCGCCGCAGCAGTAGCCTGGCGCGCGACCGAGAGTGACGGGCGAGCGCCGGGGGGCAGCGCGGAAAGAGCGCCCTCGATCGGTGCGGCTCTCCCTACCGCTGCCGGGTCAGGGGGTCCCCGGAACCCCCTGCCGCTTGTCCCGCGATCGCGGGGAAACCAGGCTCCCTCGGGGAGCCCCTGGACGTGCGTGCAGGGGCGCACGCTCCGAAGACGCGCGTGAACGCGCGTCTATGACGCGCGGCACGCCGAGGGCGGCCACTAGCAAGCAGGGAGATTCCGGCTGTGCTGTGGTACCGACCAAACTCGATTAAAGTGTGTCGGTACTGTAGTTCTCAGGGTTTCCCCCACTTCAAAGCCCTGCCGTGATGGGTGGAGGTAGGCCCCTGACTCTGTGTGGAAGGCCAAGATGAGGACACAGGGGAGGGGCCTGCTGAGGAAATAATGAGGGTGGGGTGACTAAATTTAGTAGCCGCTCCTGTCAGAGGAGAGGAGCTGGGGTTGGAGTGCCTGACTGGACAGTCAGGATAGAGTGGGATACCTGTGCGAGGATGAGAAGTAAGGCCCAGCCGGATTAGAGCTGATAGCCTAATGCGGTTTGGACCAATGCCCCTCACCCTGCTTCAGGGGGTGAGGGGGGGAAGTAGCCTCACCCTGAGGGGATACGCCTTGGGGGTAGTGTCGGGAGTATGGAGCGCCATAAAGCCATTCCTGAAGGGGTTACAGACCTGGAGGAGAAGGGAGAGGAGGATGACCCTGGTGCTACACGTATTGATTGTGCTGGGATGCTGCTGCTGGAGAATAAAGAGACATTGCTGCGTTTATAAAAGATTGTGTGTGTGAGACTGAATCTCGACCGAAGCAAAGGGCTCTCTGGAATAATTTCACCCTACATCATAAAGGGCTTACCAGAGTGGAGGGCGCTGCACCGTGGGAGAAGATTGAAGCATATATACCCCAGGAAGCCTGTCCCGGTTGTCACTATAACCATCGGGGAGACTAGGCCCTCCTGTTACTCACAGGTATACGGCCACCACCAAAAGACAGTGGCAAGCCCTCACACACCCTAGGGGCCGCATCCTGTGACCTGGGGGTGGGGGTGGGGGGTATAGATGGGACATTTGGAGGCGAGCTGCTGATACCAGAACAGGGACAGGCTTTCAGCAAAGCAAGAGCATGAAGAGCTAAGTGCACCTTCCATGCAGTGCTGTTGAGCGTAGGAATGTATTGCGCATACCAGGGGTAGTCAGGGGAGCATGGACTCTCGGCATAGTCGCACTGGGTGCCCTAAGAGGGTGTTGTAAGAGGGGTTGTGTTAGATATAGCTGTCCTAGGCCTATGCAGTAAGACCCGATCAGGCTTTTATCGGCCATTTTTCCCGACCCCAAAATTGCATTTGACGATTCAGTAAGACGCGATAAGTGGTGCAAAATCGGCATTGTTTTCTTTCCCGATAAAAATTATCGCATGCGGCTGCCGATAACCCACTTATCCGGCACTTTTTGAAATCGTCTGATCTAGTCGCCCGATCCGTTATCGGTGCTGATCGGCACTCAAAAATGGAGATTTCTACGGCAATTTGTCCAGCCAAATAAAGGTGGCAAGTGGAGGGAGAAGATTGCCAAGGTTGCCGGGACGGCACTTAGAAAAAAATAGATCATCTCTTACATCAATGGAGTCAATGGGAGCGGGGACTTATATTTATAGGAGTGTTTACGTTATATTGCTAATAATAAAAAGTGCTTAGCATACAATGCGATGTGATTCACTTCATCGGTGTAACGCTTCTTACGTTTATTATTGGCAGAAACATTGTACTTTATATGTTATGGATGATTTGCGTGAAACATTAGTCGTTAAGGTTATGATGTGTCAAGGTGGTTAAACTCTATAGTAAACCTTAAAGGAAGAGGTACATAATACTATGAAAAAATGTTACGTAAGTGTGCTTTAAATATTATATGATGTGTAAACAGAATTCACAAATCTAACAGATCCAGGATAGTTAATGTTGGATACATTAGAGAATGCGTTGACTGTGTAATAAGCATGATCAAATGTAAAGTAGCTGTTTGTTTCATGTTTACATGTTACTTTGTGACCTCTCTCTGTTGAGGACCGTCAGCAATTAGACAGTCAAAACATTGAGTTTAATTGTACACGATGATCTAGAATCACTTCATGCCTAAGTTATAACAGGATATATAATAGGTACTAATTTTTACAGATTGAACATAATCAATAGCAAGTATCCTGATGGCATAAATTATGCAAGCACAACACAATTAGTCATGGTGAAAATGTGACAAGAACATGCAAAATAGATATGTGGACGTAGTTTTTCAAGGTCAATGTCATGGTGGTAGCACTATAGGAGAGACTGAGTGTTTGCGGTCAGATTGGGTACAATTGCATTACACATTCCATACATACTTGCGAATAAATTGTTGTACCAAAGCTTAACCGTGACATCCTTGTCAAAGATCATGATTGACTGGGAACACACAAAAATATCTTTTAATTCGTGACTGGATACCCGTTGGATGTTAAATATTCGATTCTGTTGAATGTAACACCTTGCACTTCCTCAAGTCACCATGACATTCATCAATAGGTTTTAAAGGAGGCCATTAACCTGCGCATTGAAGGTATAGACCTGAAAAATGATACGAAGTTCATGAGACGGACGGAAGATTCATTTGGAGGAGAGGCTAGCTGAGGGGACAGGATTGTCACAGGCAAAGAAGGGACAGGGAACAGGGGAGAGACAGGGACAAGGACAGGACGTGGAGAGGAGAGGGAGCGAGGAGAGGGCAGGAGATGAGAGGAGAGAGAGAGGAGAGAGGGTGCCTCGTCCTGTTTGTACAGGAGGAGAACCATGTTAGATGGGATGATGGGAGGAGGAGAATCTAATTCGTATCGTTGGAGTACGCAATCTTAGCTCTTTATGAAGGATACTGTGTAGATTTAGATTGTGACAGCATGAGGTCGTTGCAGTCCCTGGGCTGGTTAAAATGCTGTGCTCATAAATTATCGGTGCTTACGCGTCATTCCAGACACTGTGGGCATAGTGGGCGGGGGTCTCGCAATCTACATTTTGCGGGCCTACCAGTTTCTATTGCACTGAATAGACGCGCAGGAATTAATTCATTTCCTACAAGCACACAGGAGGGTGAAGTGACAAAGGAAAGGCTTTATACAAATAGCCGGGATGACCATGTGTGAGGCGGGTGGCAATAATTGCACCCATGTTGCTTTGACATGCCTAGCAGAGTGGCATGCTTACCGCATCGTAAGCACTACCCCATTCCCTGAATGTACCGGTGGTATGCGTTCCACGATGAAGATTATGCATGTGGTAGCCAATTCCATGGTCTCAGTTCACAAGTCCTCTATCCTGAGAAACTCATCAGTCTTCCTTGCTTCGAAGAAGGCTTATTTGACCCTGGTTCGGCTGTGGGTTGAGTACCATTATTATGATGGTGTTACAAACAACTCTTGTTTTTCTATGAATGTTGAAGATAATGTTAACCACAAATTGTAGCTATTGTGCCACGATGGACTTATAGGTGACCCAGGATACGGAATTAGGCCGTGGCGTTTGACCCCGGTGGGCAAACCCTCAATGTGAAGAAAGGAGAGGTATAATGTGGCACATATATCTACCACGCTCCGTCATAAGAGGACATTTGGGCTTTGAAAACACGATTCAGTGTTTAGATAGAACCTGGTGGGTACTTCAATATAAGCAGCGAAGTGTCAGATATGATAATTGCAGGTTGAATTTTGACAATCTGGAACTCCGCCATAATTTAGAAACAGACATACGGCAGTGCTGGAAGGAGGAGCATTCCGTAATTTACCAGCTGACCCCAGCAAACAGCCTGTGGTTGTGGAGACACGTCGGATGTCATAAAACATATTTTTCATGTAAGCAAATACTCTATGTAAGTACTACATAGATGTATTAATTCATTGTAAGATAAATACATGTGTCCACAATAATTTTCACTTGGAAACAGATGAATATGGTTCTCCCACCTTTCTGTGCTCTGCTGTTGTGGGACAATTGAATGGGCACCGGTATGTCTTATCAACAGGTGTCTTATACTTCTACCACTAAAAGGGTTGTTGTGTGTAGTGGAGGAAAGGAATAATGTTATAAATCTATATTTTCTTGTACATGCTCTTTTTGGTTATGCATACCACCATACACTACTATGTCGGAACAAAAAAACAGAATTAAAATGTGGCGCTACTATCTATCTCCTTATAATTGAATACAGGCAGTGAATAAACATATATAAATAAAGTAAACCACAATCCACAGTGAATAAGTTATTAAATAGTTAAATTATAACATAAACCGTGCTGGTTGATAAGGGGTTGTAGCTTATAACATTAGGGTGGCTCAGCACCCCACATTAGCTCGAAGAAATGAAACAAAAAGAAAACAAGAGCACAACGCCAAATAGTGAAGTAGTAATAGGAATGTATTACATTTAAAGGGGTAATAAATCTGCGTACATCAGATAGAATAATAACATTGTGCACTAGTGCCATTACACACTGTTACCCACTTTCTTGTAGATATAAAAAAGACGGTCTGGCACTCAGCTGTCTCTGAAAGCAGCAAATCTAAACACAGGGAGAGACGGGGAGGGACTGTAGGGGAATCCCCTGGAGCGGCAGGTATATCGCCGAGTTGAGGAGCGAGGTTACCACTAAGTGTCTGAATCGCAGTCGACAGGATGCTTGAAAGGAATCCCTTGTGAGCAGCGTCCTGTGTGTGAGGAGGCTGAAGGATCCATGCCCCCAAACCATCATAGAGGACATCCGGCAGAGGACAGCTGAGTGCCAGACCGTCCTTGTTTTACAGCTACAGGTGGTAACCAGGTGTTATGCCTAAATGCACATGTAGTTCCTATCGGATGTAGCAGATTATCCCCCTTTACATTACATACATTCTAGACTTACTCACTATTTTGGCGTTGTGCGCTTTTTCTTTTTGTACCTACTATGTCGATGCCAATAGCCATAGCAGTATGGTTACATAAATTTTCTTTTGGAGTGTGACATGTGTGTCACAATGATTTGAGGGACTATTGTGATTTAAGATCATATTGACGTATTCTAGATTTTGTTTCATATCAAATACAAAAAGTGTCCTTCTGTGTGTTGATTACTTAAGAACATGTCATGACATATTTATATTATGACATGTTTTCTTTTTCAGGTTTATATTCACTCAAGGACTGCTCCTGTATGTATTTGAATTAACATCTGTAATAAGATGTGCAATACTCGATACAGGTATAGTTACAGGATGTATAAAGAGAACGTAATGAAAAAGATGTGACAATTGAAAAATGTTGTTCGTATTGTGTCCGTGCGTTTATCTACACTTGGTGCGTTAGTTGTGCAGGTGTGTTTTCAAATCATTCACACATGCAATGTATGTGATTATTTATTTATCTCACATTCATATTCAGTGATTACTACATTGTCACATGTGTTCTGTCTAGTGAATGAATGTGTGTTGTTGAGTTTTGACGATTAACTCTAACATTTGTCAAAATGTTAACACCTTCCAAAGTATAGTTCATTTGGATTCTCAACTTTCCTAAATCATCAACACAATGACAATTAGTTAATAAAATTTTTATTTCGTTTCACAGTTAGTTACATAATGATCATATCCTTTATAACCAGGGGTTGACACCAAATGCACCAAAAAAGCTACTAGCACCCAAAAAAAATCTACTCGCAACTAGATACCTTGGGCTAATATTTACTCCCGGGGGTTAAATCCACAGCCAGGGCGAGCCCAAATGTATATAGATTCGTCAACACTGTTGATAACTACTTTCAACATATGAACATAACTGAAGTAGACATTACATACGCACAACATTTCAGCAAAAGAGTGTGTGTGGTGTTTTGTGTTGTGTGATGCATGTATTGACTACCATACACAATAAAACCTAACATAATAGTGTTGTTTTATCATCGGCGTCATTAGCTATTATGTGTTTGAACGTTTACTAATAACACTAAACTATAGTTACTCGTGTGAATTAAATGTACACACAAATGTTCATGGTGTAATGATCATGTACCTAACATTCATTAGCTCATGCATGTTAGGTTACACTACAACCTAGGTGATAATACAAACAGTCAAACGACTAAAAAAGTTTCTTATAACCTCCCTATGTTATTGTGTACGTCAGATTACAAGTCTACGAGTTGTTAGGTAGCATTTACATCTTTGACAAAAAAAGGGGGTTTTTTCCACACGTGAGAATATACATTATATAGTAGATTAATGTGGTTGCGGAGTGACAATGTGGGTAGCATATGATCCACATGACAAATAATATAATGTAGTAGAAATTTAAAATTTATGAATATAAGAATCTAACTTCAGGCTTAGCAACATCATTATGATAATTAAGTGCCATAGTTAAATATTGCACAATAGGATAACATTATGTAGTGATGTAATCTGCGCACAATAATTGAAAAGCACTTGATACATATTTATTATAATAGTTGTTCCGCTAGTCGTCACAAGTCATCTAATATAACGATGGTCCCACTGAAATCATAAGTTGGTCCCATGTATTCATCCTCGACATCGGTGAAATGAGCAAGGCAGCAAACACATGAGTTCAAAGATGGCACATTTTATCTATGTTTCAGCATGACAACGATTAACAATCTCTATAGGATTGGTCGGATATTCAGCATAAGGTACGTTATATGTTAACTGCAAGGATAAAACTAAAGATAAAGAGAACTATCTCATTTTTCAAATGGCGTTTGCTGGCATTACTACTGATATGTTTGTTTTACGGTGCAGGATAATAATAATGTTGAGCGAGCAAAAGTTTGTGCGCGCGCCGTAACGAAGGTGTGGATAGTCTTAGCGCATGCGCAAACGATGTGTACGCTGCGCGTTCAAGACATGTCCCGCCATGGTGCTGATTAGCAGTGGCGGACGTTATGATATGGAGCGGAAACAAATTCACTTCTAACCATGTACTACTAAACTTGGTAAACGGACGTGTTCACGGCCAAAAACAGACGATCAGCCAATTGAGCGCACACCAAATACGTGTGACGTCATGTTAAGGCACAGCGTGAAATACTACGCAACACCCTCCCAATTGACAATGATGAACATTGTTCCTCCAGCGCTGTGCTACCGCACCGCACCACCGACGAGCCCGCATGAACACTGAAATGACAGTAACAATAAGATACGGGGGTTAAAGCAAGTACTGTTTCAGCGCACAACGTTTGGGGTGGGGACTTGCATCGTAACATTTTAAGGACGCCTGGGACATGACACGTTCCCCAAGGCATATAGTGGGGGCAGACACTTTGTTTATGATGTTGAATGCTAAACAATGAGGTGTGTGTGTGGTGTGTTACAGTTTAGTGGTAACATGTTGAAAATGATACTTTAAAGCGATAATATCTAGGATTTAGGACGCCATCACCAAGGTCAATATGGTTCGTCAGTAGTATATGTTATAGGAAATAATGTCTTTTTGTGCACGCTCCATCTAAGCTGTCTGTACTGTTAAGCGTGTATTCCCACTCATTTGGTAACAAATTGTGTATATCTATAATGACAACAATATAATTTGCGTTAAAACGGCCTAAACGAAATTGTATTATTTACCATAGGTAGAGTCATAAACTGGATTTGGCTGCCAACAACTCGCTCCAGGAAGGCACACAAGATCATCCCTGGTGTTGAGGCGGCAACCGCTTAATCCTGAATCGGACACATCTGTGAGGCCGTCATAGGGATTGCAGTGGCTTCTTCAAACAAGACTGTCCGGAGGTACGTACAGTTTTGGGTGTTTGCACATTCCACATTGCTATTGGCCATATAAGTTGGGATACATTATCATAAGTAGTTATGTCACTCTGCATATGGTCTTGAGGATATGGACGGGGCCAGTATGTGTCAGCAGACTCGAAGTCTGTGGCGGCCTTCAATTGTACTGGTTTAGGCAAAAATATTGCATTTCAAGAAGATTATGTTCCATGTTCCATGTAAGTTTAAATGATGAAGAACATGCCAGCATCAATGCGTTGATCTGACGATCATGACACGCTCAAAACATTCATTTGCGATAAGGGGAAACGTACGAAGTTTTAAAATTCTTTGTTTCGGCTGGTCTTGGTAGATGGATATTTGTTGGGATCAAGTCATAGATTTCCCCCACGGTTGCTTTTTCTGATGGCAGTTGATTCGATTGCTTCATAAAAAAAAATTGTATGATTACGTGGATGGCTGTGCAATGTGAGCTCCCCTGCCATTTCTCTTCTCTATGCAAGGGTACAGTGTCTAAGTTGAAACGCATTACGGATGTCTGATAAATTGTGTGAATAGTACATGTTATCTGCGCGGTTTGTTCCAAGGTTTATATATAAACAACGAACAGTTATACGCCTAGGTTTTCTCCCACAAGAAATTTGTTAAAATAATTGGCTGAGGATTCGTTGTCTAAGATACCCTCTTTTCACAGGAAACGAAACTTTTACTTTCGGCTTATTAGGCAATGCAAATGTGCAAAACAAGTTTACTATTAATTACAATAAAAAATGTGTGTCGAAATCATCTACAGTGCTATGAGAAGATTTCTACTTACACTTAGCTAAATTAAAACCTACCACACACATCTCTCTATTTGGCGGCTGATGAGAGAGCAGGCTATTCGAAATTCGCCATTTTTTGGAGAAAATCGCGCCAGAAAGCAGCAGAAAGGGCGAGTTCCGGACAAACGCGCCAAGTTTTCCATTTTCTAGGTTATAAAATCGCCTCGCGGATGGCGAAGGAACCTCAATCTCGCCAGTTTTAAAAATATCCTTCATGCAGAGAGGCGGAACGGAATTCTAGCGGCTGTTCGCGACCAATAAAAATGGCGCGATTGTTCAGTTTTACACTAGCCAGAAACAACTTGGCAAGAAGTTGCCGCTCGCGGGCCATTGCAAAAGGGAAAAAATAAAAACGGCGCGAAGTTGTGTTTTAAACACATGTCTCGAACGCGCGCATCTCGCCAATTTAGACTCGCCACACGCAATCCATGTTAAACATAGCAGAATTACGCACTGTTCTGCATTATGGAGATTTAAACTCTCCCAAAAAAGCGACTTTTATAATTCGCCAATTTTAAAATTAGCCAGCGCTATGAGAGGACCCCTAGGTACTCTTTTCTGTTGGTTCTCTCTCTCTCTTTTTCTCTCTGTGTCTGATCTCTGTTTCTCTTCATTTTATCTCTCTGTTTTTCTTCTTGTTTCTCTCTCTCTATATCTCTCTTCTCTTGACCTCTTGCTTTGCTCTCTGATATATATAGAAACTATAGAAAGGGGACCTCGCTCAGAACCCTAGAAGGTAGAGGCGTGCTGCCTGGCGGATGGGAATGATAGATAATAAATGTGTTATCGAGAGTGATTACACCAAGAATGACCCTTTAGATAGGCGCACTGCATGACTGAAATAAAGACGGCAGGGGGTAGGATGTAGTGGTATAAATAAAAACTTTATTAAATATTGTGTATAAATAAAAACTTTATTGAATATAGTGTAAAATGTAACAAGAACAGTATATAGTGCTGGTTTTTTTACTATACACACTTGGTAAAAACTTAATAATAGCTGCTGGAGGTCTAAGTACAACCTCCGTCAAGCTTCTCATGTGCTCCCCAGTGTTGTTCCCTTGACGTGTGAAAATCTAGGCAGATGCTTAATGTCAATAATCTGAGATGGTTAGTGTAACCATATGACTATGAGTTAGGCTCTCCCGAGACTAACAGCGAAGTTCACGCAGCACATTCAACGTAAGTGCACACTGAGCATGACGATGTAAGATAAATAACAGTAGAGTCTGTTATATGCGAGTGCGCATGCGCGGGGCAGTGCGTGAAGTCAATGTGTGGACGGCCGTATAGGTTGGTAACGGGTAAAGGGAGTACGGGGCGAGGAAATTGTTCAATAGGATTAACATAGTGACACACCAGAGCTTAGTGCTATGGGATCATATGATCGTAGTGTGATGAACAGTATATATGCGGTTTCTTTGTAAATTGGTGCGTTCATGGTCAAAGTTGTGATGTATCTGGATAGTGTGCGTCCTCAAAACGGGCGTAGGTACGAGGATTGCTGTGCACCTTTAGTAGGGAGTAGTGAAAACTAGTAACGCAGTCTGGGCTGATTGGTAAGTTCTTTTCAACTGTTTTTTTGGTTGCCATGTGACCGCAGAGCTGTTCACTCGTTATAACTGCTGCAATTGAGAAAAATGGTATTAGCACACGAGACCTAGGTAGTCAGAGCAGCTGTGGTCTACAGGGCTGCATGGAAAAATATCATGCGGTAGTTATTTAAAGCAGGCAGGGATTTTGATAGTGAATAGCAAGTGCTTTGCCCCTGTAGCCGGCATAACACCTCTTAAATGGGTTGTATTCAAAAGAAGTTAGACACAGGTCGCGCACCCCCCCCTCCAGCAGGCGCTACGTAGATGCTGCGTGGGTGGGAGAACGGCGGGGGGATAGTAGAAAGTGGGGGGAGGAGATAAAGCGTAAAAACTGAAGTGAAAGTCTAGTACCAGCCTAAAGCGGAGAGCGTAGGGGACGCCGATGGACGATCAGCGCAGTGTGCGGAGGTCGATGTGTGAGTGGGCACGGGTACCATGGGACTTCATTCCGAGGGTCGTATGAGGGGGGAAAGAAGGTGGTTGTATTGGCGAGAATGTAGCGATAATAGATGAACAGACGTATGAAGACGACCTAAGGCAAGGACAGGCAATGAGTACACTAGGGCAGGTGACTACTGCCGGAGCGAGCGACTTTAACCGGGGTAATGTACGGAGGGCAGCGGTTGGAACCGTAGTGGAGTGGATAAAGGCTCGGGTGAAGGTAGACAAGTGGAGAGACGTGTAGCAACCCAGTGCAGGACGGACAAAGCTGAGAAAGTAGAAAAAGAGGAGTGCTGGGTAATGGGGAGCTTCGATAGGGGGATAGGGTAGAGAGGCCCTAAAGGGGGTAGGGTGGGGTGGGGAGACACGACTTTTGGGGGAGACGATAAGGGGAAAGGGGTGTAGTAGGCCTAGCAACCACGGGGGAAACCAGTGGGGTGAGCGGAGAGGGCGGGGCGTGGCACAAAGCAGTGATCAGAGTAAATAGGCGCATGGGCAACGCAGGACCGGTTTAGAGAGAGAGCAATATACTACGTGCATGTTTTTTCCATGCCAGCCCTGTATAGAAGACACAGAATGAGCCGCGGACGGAACTGACGCTGAAGGGGGGTGTGTGAATCGAGGTGAGAAAGAGAAGATTGCCGAAGGGCGGCTAAGGGAATACGAGGAGAGGATGTGTGTGAGGTGGAGAACGTGACACACACACAGGAGATAAAACGGGCACGCGAGAAAAGCCGACCAGAAGCCCACGCGGCCGGAAAGTTTACGATGTCAGGGAGCAGCTAAGGCGGTACACATGGGCACCAAAAAACCCGTTGAAAATAGTACAAAAGCAGCCAGACCTGCGGTTCTAGTTTTCAACGACTCCTGATATAACGGGGCACGCATCATTCGTACTACGCCCGTTTTGGGACGCACACTATACCAGATCTACAGGCACAAACTTGGACACTGAACGCACCAATGTACAAAGAATACGCTATATATGGGTTCATATCAAACTACGATCTATAGTGATCCCATAGGCAACATACGATCTGGTTTCATAGGGGTAATCACATTGAAACATTTCCCGGACACCAGTTACTTCCCTTTACCCGTTACCAACTTTACGGGCCCGTCCAAACATACTTCACGCAATGCACCGAGCATGCGCAACTCGCATATAAACAGACTCTACGTTTAACTTACATGAGCATGCGCAGTGAGTGTGCACATTACGTGATGTGCTGCCTGTGGTGAAACTCTCTCGTAGTCCTGGTAGAAGCTTTATACCTACCCAATATGTCATAGGGTTACAATAACCCCTCTAGAGTTATTGACATGAGCGCATCTGCCTAGATTTTCACACTTCAAGGGAGAACAGAACTATGGGAGCACCGTGAGACGCATGACGGAGGTGACTTAGACCTACAGCAAGTCTAAGTTATTGTCAGTGTATTAGTACAGCAACTAGTATACTGTGTGTGTACCTTATACACTAAATAGTCAATAAAGTTTTTATTTATACCAAATATTTCATAAAGTTTTTATTTTAGAAAACACTACATCCTACCCGGACCGTCTTTATTTTCAGGTCTGCAGTGCGCATCTAAGCGAGGCATTCTTTGGGGTTGTATCACTCGCGATACAATTTATTATCTTGATATATCTATATATAATCATGTGGCAGGACGGTCCTCGCGGCGGGGTCAGTAAGAGCTTGACACGAGGGAAACTTTAAACACTAGTGGTTAAGTAGCCACAAACCCAAAATTAAGCAAGAGCTGATGTCCCTTTAAGAACACTCTGCAAATTATAAAGCCTAGTCCCGTTAGGGACACTAACTCACTTATGAGCCCCTTCTAACAGGACAGCCAGCTAATCTGGTCCTTGCCCCAAAAAGGCTACAAAACGATAACCACAATAAGCATAATAAGAATAAAGTCTTATTTGTTTTGCGCTCCCAACGCAAACGGAACACGTTCCAGGGGAGCAGGCTGTGTCCAAGCCTCGCAGCGAGCGATCTTGATTTTATCCTGGGTTGGCGGTGGTCCCAGGCTGGTCCAAGCGCCTAGATACTGCACGGACTGAGGACCAGAGCCAACAGCAACGGCTTTCCCAGAGGGAGGTTTCTCCACCTTCCTGTGGAAAAAACAAGCTCTCTGGTGTTGTGTCACTTCCTGCTTTTAAACCTGCAGTCTCTCAGGCCTCCTGCTTAATTAGGATGCAGGTGTGCTTCTTCTGTGCTGAGGTGATAACACTCTGTGAACTGGCTGACAGCATCTCCCATTCACTGTCAAGCTACTGAGTTCAGTATTGTATTGTACTTGATGTCTTATGTAATAGCGCCATTACGTTACTGTACATAGCGTTCACAGTAGTAATACAGTTGGTAATTCAAATAACTAACAGATAATATAAATAACAGATCATGGGAATAAGTGATTTAGACATTAAAAGTAACATTCGGAAGAGGAGTCCTGCCCCGAGGAGCTTACAGCAGTGACTCTGTCACCAATATTATATATATTGACAACAAAAACAAAAAAAGCAGCGGCCTATAGGGGTGGTAAATTAGTGAGGTGTATAAAAATATAATCTATGTACAGTGTTAATGAAAACAATTAGTGCCTATCCTAGTGGGATATTGAATCAATTATAAAATTAAATCAAATGTATTAGGTGTGCTATAACTAATCATTAATGAATATCAAATGGTGATAAGGTGACACCCAATATAGCTGATACACAGGGTTACATATCAATGGAAAGGACAATATAATAGAAATAATAAAAACGGAATATAAAAAACAATTAGAAAGGAGTGATATCCAGTCCTCAATTGGATGTCCAATGAAAAATAGAAAATAAAAATAAAAAATGAAATGGTTGTTGGGGGGTCTCAGGCCTGTCTCCCGGCTTCCCCCCCCTCCCGACCGGCCTCTGCCGCCGAGGCGCGGCGCGCGCGCCCCCCCCCACGGCCGTAAGCGGAGCAACGGGGTGACAATGCGCATCAGAGGTAGCTCAGAGCAAGGAGGAGACGGAAGGGGTGATAGGAAGGTAGAGGGCCGGCGGACGGCGACACAGACGAAGTCGGCGCAGCAGTAGGAGCGCATGGGAGGGGTTCACTCGCTGTGCCGAGGGGAGACCAGGCGGTGTATGCGAGACGAAGAAACGCCGACCGAAGGTGTGGAGTAGTAGGAACGGAAGCCCGAATAGGAGAAAGGGTCAGAGGTGTGTAAACGGAGGTGAGAGGTGGGTAAAAGGCTGGTAAATACAGGAGAAACACACAATGGCAAGACGACCAATCCGGGTTCAAATGCCCGACCAACAAGGTGGTACTGGGTAATAGGATCCTGCTGTGCCCCGGATGGAGCCAACGTGTTTGCAGGTGGAGTCCTGGGCTTGGTGATGGGTAGTGAAACGATCTGGTGTCCAACGATGTTCCAGGAAGTTCCCCAGCGCGACCCTGCTTGGAGTTCTCTGCGGATCTGCCCTATCCCGGCGCCCAAATCCATGCTTGGTTAGCTGCGGATCCGTGATGAGCAATGGTACCTGCGGTAGATGTCGATGACGCTGTAGCGCCGAGACGGCGTTGCGGTCACAATGACGGGTGACTTTTTCAAGAGGGGCTGTGGGACAGCGCGTGGATATCGGTCCGAGTCGGCATTATATACCCCCGACATGGTATAGGTCTTAAAGTCCTACAAGGAAGGCAAGCTGGGTCTACGATCGATTAAGAGTCTTAAGGAGCTTATAGTGGCTTAGGTGAATTAGTTCGTATATAAATGCAGAGAGACATTGAATACATAATAATAAGCACCACATTTGATAAGAGTCCGGTTCGATTCTATCGTATGACGATCAAGGTACATGATAACCAGATTATTCAGGATTATATATCCATTTCAATCGCCGTGGAAGCATGACGATGTAAACAATTTAAAGAAGGTGTTGACACAGGCAGGGGGGTAAAAACATGAAAGAAGGAATACATCGCTTATAAGTGACACTATAGAATATGACATTATAAAATCATGTAAAACCAGGGACACAACAGTAAAATCACAAATTAAATTCTATAACATGTTATATTTAAGGCACGTTACCGTAGTATATACAGTTTTTGGATGTGCAACTGCAGGCCTTTGTCTCGTGTTTAATGTGGGTCTTCTGGTTTTAAATAACATATTGCCATGCTCAGTAGCAGCCTATGTGAAATTAATGCTTTATATATGTTTGGGTTATTTTGGGGTTTCATGTTGTGAGCTTGTAGGGGTTCTGTATGTTTTATTAATCTGGTGCAGTAGTATTGGCTGTTGTGGAGTCTGGTGCTCGGGCAACCTCCTATCCAATGAGATCACTCCCTCCCACATTAAAGGGTTTTTTAAAAAGCTCACTCCATGGCCATCTCCAAACTATCAGGGGAAACTTGCAGCATGCAGTGGATTGTGACAACATCTATTACGAGTGCTTTTCTAGGTTAATTACAGTGTTGTAAAGATTCAAATCAGACTTAGAACTTTATGCACACTTATATGACAGATTATTATAACATCCATTCTTCCTGGCAATGCAGCAGGTTATTACAGAATTAATATAGTGTAGGGGACCCTTGAAACGTGTCTGCTGTGAAGTTGGGCTCAAGGCTTACACAAATTTGGCCAAAAGGTTAACTAAAAAAGAACAATTATATCTTATTAAGTTATTTATAAATGATATTAGAGACACTTGCTACTCGGTTATATACGTTTTTTGGATGTTGCCACTTGGGCCACTTTTTGTAGGTGTTTTATGATTTGGTGTTCTGGTTTGAAAAGAGATTGGACCATGATTCCAGTAGCACTCATCTGTGAAAACTTCAGATGCTGATTAGTTATATACGCTTGTGGGGTATT
>WSYH01010929.1:0-21959 GCA_036426205.1 Ascaphus truei
GCTCTCACGCTCTCTACCCGCCACACTCCCCTTACTGCTTCCCCAACACCAACTCCCTCACACATTACTTCTCTCACGCTCTACCTCCAGCACACTCCACTTACTGCTTCCCCCCACGTAACTCCCTCACCACTTCGGCTCTCACAGCTCTACCATCCGCACACTCCCACTTACTGCTTCCCCAACTCAACTCCCTCACCATTACCTGCTCTCCACAGCTCTACCTCCGCACAATCCCACTTACTGCTTCCCCCCAACACCAACTCCTCACACATTACCTTCTCCTCACAGCTCTACCCTCTGCACATCCCACTTACTGCTTCCCCAACACCAACTCCCTCACACTTACTGCTCTCACAGCTCTAACCTTCCGCACACTCCCACTTACTGCTTCCGCCTAACCTCCCAAAACACTCCCTCACACAGTACCTGCCTCTCGACAGCTCTACCTCTGCAACAATCCCTTACTGCCTCCCAACACCAACTTCCTCAACATTACCTTCTCTCACGCTCTACCACTCCGCACATCCCCACTACTGCTTCCCCAACTACAACTCCCCACACATTACCTGCTCTCACAGCTCTACCTCCCGCACATCCCACTTACTGCTTCCCAACGTCAACTCCCTCACACATTACCTGCTCTCACAGCGCTACCTCCGCACAATCCCACTTACTGCTTCCACACCAACTCCCTCACACATTACTTCTCTCACGCTTACCTCTACTCCGCACACTCCCACTTCCTGCTTCCCCAACACCAACTCCCTCACACATAACCTGCTTTCACAGCTCTCCTCCGCACACCTCCCACTTACTGCTTCCCCCCAACGCCAACTCCCTCCACACATTACCTGCTCTCACAGCTCTACCTCCGCACACTCCCACTTACTGCTTCCCAACACCAACTCCCTCACACTTACCTGCTCCTCTCACAGCTCTACCTCCGCCACACTCCCACTT
This sequence comes from Ascaphus truei, assembly GCA_036426205.1. Classification (NCBI taxonomy): domain Eukaryota; kingdom Metazoa; phylum Chordata; class Amphibia; order Anura; family Ascaphidae; genus Ascaphus; species Ascaphus truei. Next base: position 964 of record WSYH01010929.1, read on the forward strand.
ACTGCCAACGTCCTTACACTTGAAGCAGCTCTCTAAACAGACAAAAGCAAACCATAACCCACCTACCTCCTCCCCACTGTACCTTACCTTTTCCACTACCCTTCCTGATAGATTGTAAGCTCCTTGGGCAGACCTCACTTACCTACTGTAACATTGTATGTTAATGTTTGCTTTTTTATTGTTTCATCCCCCCAACCCTACTGTACTGCCGCCACGGAATCTGTTGGTGCCTTAGAAATAAATCATAATACCCTAATCCCCAACAAACCATCTTCTGTTGTTGACAAGAAATCTAATACCGAGTTGCCAAATCTAGACAAAAAGATTTAGCACGTATGGAGACTGTGAATCGGCATTGAATGGGTTCTATAAGAGTACTTTGTGTGATATAAATGCTGTGTGTATAAACAGTACCACCCATGGAATCCAATATGCTGTTTACAATGAGACAGCAGGTACTAACATCAAGTCTGTAATGCATCTCTGCTGGCAAGTCTAAAAAAGGTATTTTATTAATATAGAACTTGCATAAAGAAACTTTACTGGAAACCTATTGATTTAAGGTGTTGGATTGAATAATATTGATGGTTGAGTTGACTTAATGCTTGTAGTTTATAACTGCAAATCATCGTGTACGTTTTCTGTGACCAGTGCTTCAATAACATTTCCTATTAAGTCCACAGGGGCAACTGATGTGAGTAAAAAGGGCAGGTAATTGAAGGGGGCAGTTATCATTTTAACAGTGTAGCATAATAGATTATTTAAATGAGAATGTCCATGCCATCATCTTTCCCATGCAGAATAAGATATTTCTGCAAGTCAAAGGAACAAAACAATTGTCATTCATTGTGAGAAGGCTTATGGACCTCGCATTGTACGAAATCATGGGAGACGTTGACCTTTTTTTATGATAGACTTTTCCTATCCATTTGCCCTCTTTTCATAGGCATACTCTCCTGGCGCCCAGTCCGGTCTCAGAGCTTGTAATGTATCTCAAATAATTACCACCCTGCTTCTGCTGTCCCCAGTGAATTCCCCTAAGAAAAGCTACTCATTGTCAAAGGCAAGAAGGGATTTAAAGCTGGTTTCCGTAGTCCTGTGGATCTTATATTAAACCACCCAGGTAATTATGCGACCACCTGCTGATGCCCATATGGTAGAAAGAGGCTTGCCAGGTAAATAGTAAAAGAGATGTATAAGGAATTCCACTCACTTCTCAAAAATTAGTGCGATACAAACTATAAGGTTTTGAATACCTATTTAGTAAACAATTTCCAGAGACGAATATCGCTAACTTGTATGTTACGCCCTGCTCCCTTCTCTACGTCATAATAGGTAATTACGGCTTCACCCTATTTCGACTCCAGAAAATGGGCACACCGCAGAGCGTAGGGGTAAGTGCGGCTAACGTCTCGAGTGATACCTGGCTGCCTTCTCCGCGATCCCGGTTTTACATTTTGATCCATCCTAGATATCGGATGAGACCTCCTGCCAAATGTTTTCTCTTTTTTCCCCCGTCTTTAATGCCCAGGGGGCCGGACATACGAGACAGTGTAGCGGAATAAGTACGGGAAGAACAAAGAAGGCTCCCAGATCACAGGTGTGGAAGGCTTTTATTCCACGACCCTTAAAAGTACAGAGGAACTAGGAGCCCAGCTGATGAGATAAGATGAGTGTGGTGCCGTTTAGTTGTGCCACTCGGCCTTTACTTGGGTAAGAAACGTAATCAGATAGCGGAGATCAGCGCCTCTTTGATGTGCAGAAATATACACGGAAAACGAAAAGCATCATCACTCATTGACCTTCCCCTCGAGCAGCATTGCCAGCTGATTTCTTCAGCATGATCGGACTAACCATTTGGGGCACCATAAGGGGGGGAGAAAAAGGAAACGAAGGGGAATAGGGGGGGGTAGGATGGTACGTAGGACTACCAGACCGTGGCGTAACCCCTCATCGCTAGCGGGGGCGCGCCTCGGGAGTAATTGTGCGGTTATTCGTATCGATGCAGGAATAGGCGGAGGATACACTAGCGAAGTGGAATTGGGGGGGAGTGAGTAGCTCCGTGGGAATTTTGCTCAATCTCATCCGCGTACACCCGAAAGGCATCGGGGCCGCGGTAACTCAATGTCACCGAGTGACTGTCAGGGGATAGGGGCGATGGCCGGGACGCGGGAACGGAAGGAGGTTGGGGGAACGCGAGGTCATTGGGATGGGGTAACGGGGCGGTGCGTTACGATGAGGAGAAAGGACGAAGGGCGCACCCTAGTGAAGCTTGGCAAATTGCTAAGAATAAGGCGTCGGGATGAGGGGGAAAAAGAGAATTATGGGATGGGGCAGTAGTGCAGCAAAGGACACCAGGTAGTGTTGCAAAGGCGTCCCCCAAGGCAAAGCATCCGGCGCCCAGCGATGAGTAGAGCAACCGAGAAGCTCAGGAGAAATCCTCATTGTTTCGCAATAAAAGAAAAGATGAGGGAAGAGATTAGTCAAAGGCTCTGGTGCATTAGTTTACTGTGAATCCTAGTTACATGCGTCCCTCCTGTACAACTTAAAGGGAGGAGGAAATAAAAGGGGATTTAAATGAGTAACGACTAAGGAATTTCCGTCCTGCCCAGTATTAAAGGACTCCCTACTCCGTATCCATTACAGCGTCCCCGAGCTAAATCAAATGTGTCTAGAAAAGGGACTGCACTACACATCTTAGGCTTTCTGCTGGTGTCTAACTGTTTCCGGTACTCGTGGTGCCCGCCTTGTCTGTTTGCTCTTTCCCGGAACCTGAAGAAAAACGGGAGACATAGTGCAAAAGAACAAGGTGAAAGATAAGGGGCACAGAGAAGGTCGGATAGAAGCAGTCAAGAAAGAAAAAGGGCGCAGTCGTGTGATAGGTGTCAAAACAGGCTTTTGGCCTGTGTGACCCCTGTTCTTATACTGTAATAGTTAAGATGTTCTCCTTTGCCCTTCTGTTGTTGTACTTGTTTTGTAGTTATATTTGCTTATCTGATTGAGTTACATATTGCCGGAGATTTGAAACCGCATAGTTTAAAACAAAGAAGATTCTGCGCAATGGCGTCTTACTAATTTGCTAACTGTTCCTTTTTTTTTTTTTTTTTAATCCCCATCACAAACATCTTCAATCTTTCAGTATGGTTCTAAACTAAGACCTTTCATATTTTTGGCTTTTTGAGGGTTTGTGGGTGCTGGATTTTATTTCCTATGCCCCTTCATTCCAGTGAAGGTTTTTTTTGAATGGCCCCATTGTGGAATTCCAGATCCAAAATCCATCTTGTCCAATGCTGTGAACCCTGCGGCGTATTTTTCCTCATGTCAGGATGTTGCTGCAACGAGTATCCAGTATTGTATATTCCATTGGAATCTGTTTTTGGTTTTCAGTAGCCTACATACCAAAATAAATGTAATAGAAAAGCTGTGTCTTATGTGCATCATATTCCATGCCATCCTCTTTCCGTAGATTCATATCGCAAGTGTGCTTCCATTGTGTGCACCCCCGTGTGCCTGGGTAAATTTCCATAGGAGGAGTTCGAGATATTATAGAATACATACCAAATCCTATGTCAGTGTGTACCACCTGCTCATGCTTTTGGTCAATGAAAACTTTCCACCCTCGCCTCCACTATGATTTTCCAAATCCCTGCTCTTCCTTTTTCAGTCGTCGAGACCCACATATTCAAACAAAGTGTTGTCTTATGCCTAAGCATTCCGAGCTTCATCGTACACCGTCGTCTTCCTACACATCCAAGAGGGTCCGTCGTACAAGTTCGTTTCCCGACTTAAATCCTGACCTTAAGTGTTCATCTTCTGATACTTCAGTTTGTACAACGTTCCTCTTCCGACACTTCAGTCTACAACGTCGTCTTCCGACACTTCGTCGTACAAGCGTCTATCCGAGACTTCAGTTGTCTTCCGAGGACTTAAATCGTACCAGGTGTTGTCTTCAAGCTTCGAGTTGTCAAAGGGTCATTGGTCTCTAACTTCAGTGGTAAAAGGTTGGTCTTCCGAAACTTCAATCGTACAGGTCATCTCTAAAAGTTCAGTGTACAAGGTCGTCTTCCGGGACTTCAGTTTATACAAGGTCGTCTTGTGCATAAGCTTCCTAGACTTCAATCATACAAGGTCGTCTTGTGACTCAGTTTCCGAGAATGCACGAAGTCACTCTCTTCACCATAGGGCTCTGCCGTCTCGAAAACAGAAACCGTGTACGATTGATGTGTTGGTCCTAAAAGGACCAAATACGACGTACAGTTCAGTTCAAGGTCAAACGTAGGAATCTCTTTCTTACATTTGACGCAGACAGCAAAAAATGGTGCATTGTCTGTTGATGTCATAAGTGTTTTCACATATTGCGACTCCTCGTAAGATAAGATTTTGCAGTTTTATTGAAGAAAAAAAAAGCTTGAATTGTCATCAAAGTAACGTATGATTAGTGTTTGTTCCCTTTGTTGCGGTTGTCAGGTGTGAGTGCACCTGCCAAACATATCGAACACTTCACATAAAAAAAATCACCTTCTAAGCCCTTCCATCTTGGATATTTCTCCAAAGCAAGAACCCACAAACTCCTGCCAGTCTTCGCCATGCGCATCACCACGCCTGGGCTTTGTTTGGGAACATCCTAAATGTTATTTCCCTCGCCTTTTTTCATGCTGTCAAAACGTAATCGCCGTGTTTAGCAAAGGAGGAAACGCTCAGACCTCGCTGCACAGAGCACGGATCCCGTAACAAGACTCCTCTGACAGTGGCTTTGCTGTCACATCACACAAGAAAACATTTCGCCTTGCGTATCAGGTGGTTATAGATGTGTGATATGAGAGGAAGCATACACATGCTAATTTAACTATTTCATGCGGCGGGTCCGTCTTCGTTAGAGACCCAGGAGCAGCTGCAGACTGTCAAGCTCCTCAGGGCAGTGTGGGTTTTGATTCTCTTTAAGTTCACATTCTCTCTTCTGCGTGTCTGTCAGTGAACTCTCCTCTCACAAAGCTCTCAGTTGGTTTGCTGCCTTTGACATAACTAAATGTCAGGAAGAAGGTTAACCCCTGGTGGTTCCACAGTACCTTGCAGGCCTCTGTGGCAGCCAACGGGTTCATTTGTGGTGCAAAGCCAGGTGTAGTCGGAGTGATTGGGGGGGGCAAAGGAGGGGGGAACGCAAATAGTCCCATCTGCTCCTTGCACGCTGGCTTATTCAACTGCGTTGGGTATGTCCTGTGGCGGGCAAGTGAGTAACGTTTGGCTATATCTGTATTTTTTAGGACATACATAGGGTGGAATATGTGTATCAGGCAGGGGCGGCCAACTCCAGTCCTCAAGGGCCACCAACAGGTCAGGTTTCAGGATATCTCTGCTTCAGCACAAGGTGCTCAATTAGTGGCTCAGCAGAGCAATAATTTTCCCCTATGTTAATTTGCACTGATGTCAAATGTACCGGAGACAGGTAAGTAACATACAAGGCCGTCTGTGTTCCCCTGCCATTAAATTGAAATACTTTGGGAAAGACAGGGGCCTCTGTAATGCTGTGCCTCCCCCTCCCCCCGAAAATTTCACAACCCCAATATCTTTGTATTTAAAGACAACGGTAACCACGTTAACCCCTGAAGTGCAGTGTCATGATAATATCATGATATATATATGTATTTTAATCCATCTGGTGTTCAGGGGTTAATGTGATGAGGAGCTTTAATTTAAAATACAATATTTTGGTTGATGACTTGTTATGAATCTGTGGGAGCTTCACAATGGCTTCATTGAAGTTGGTGCTAAATACTGTCACAAAGCAATGATGTATGACCTGGTAACCACCTTAGTAGGCCTACTGTTACACTGAAGATAAGGACCTATGTTCTCTGCCGAGATGGATTCCTCTGACATCAACAAAGGTTTTCAAAGCATTCTCTGGAGGATCTGCAAGGTTCAGGGGCGTGGCTAAGAAGAGTATTCAACCTAAGAATGTCTTTATTAAAAATGAGAAAATCATGTGATGTCATCTCCTCTGCATAATAAGTTACAAACTGTATCGTGTCACAAGAATGGCATGTTTCTGACATCACTGACTGCATGTTTCTGACATCACACACACTGCATGTTAATAGGTACTGGGGGACTATATTAATTTGTCGCTCAGGTTTAGGGGTAAGATGGTCAGGCTTAGTCTGCCGCGTCCGCCATGAGCGCCTGAATGTATTGAATGTGACTCAGCTGTGTGTGTAAGTATTAGTTAAGGAAAGTTATGAGGTCATTCATATATTGAACGAAAGTTTTTTAAACGTCGGTTTGTAAAGTTTGTTTTTTTTACTTCTGTCATAAATTGTCAATCTCACACCTGATTCCGACGTGGGTGGGCTTATGTAGTTTTCAATGGGAAAGAATACTACATAATCACGCAAAGTTTTATGAAACAGCAAGATTCAACAGAGGTGTGTTGGACCAAACATTGGAGTCCAATTCTGCACCAGTGACCTCTCTGGGGAAAACCTATGGTATGGTAATGTATAGGGTTTTCTGTTTACGTTTATCCTTTTTTATTTTGAAAAACTGTTCTGCATTTTACTGTAATAGTTGTTCTTGTAATCCTTTTTTCTGTAACCTAAGCACTGTATTTTCATACAGTATTTAAAACATTTAATAGTGATGCTTTGGGCTCTGAATGACTGTTGCACTCTTTGGAGAGAGTATTTACATTTTCTGACACCATTTTGCTACAAACGGATTTTTTTGTGTGTTAAGTGGCATAGTTTTTTTTTCTATAATAAACAGGGACCTGGCAAATAGACAATTTTACATCTTATTTTTTATTTGCATATCTCGGGTGGTGGCATCGTATAGATATGATTGCAATTGAGTAAGGGTTAATATTAACTCATCGGAGGTACCTTGCGGTTAGTTAAAGGTGAGTTGGCTAGAGTGCCGTGTGTATTAACCCTGATTTGCATATCTAAGTCACGTGTCCACCTTGTGTGCTGTTTCATGACGGTGGTTATAGGGGACGGATTTAGGGGAGATTGTGTCCATTTGAGGCCTTTGAGAGGTGAAAGTGGTGCCGCTTGCGCGTGGAGTATTAACCCTTGTCCCGTATCAGGTCACGTGCTCACAGGTGTGCCGTACGTGACGACAGTTATTAAGAATGCAAAATGCACTTACAACAATAACATAGAAAACAAGCAGCACGTGATGTATAGTCAACATGATCTCCTTTGTGTTTCCACTAGGGGATGAAATAACGTGTCTTAGTGATGGAAGGCATTGGGTTGCGCCACTGACGCATTACGGTGCGGAAGAAATCAGCCCATGCTGTTGATGGGAGCTGAATATACAGCACCCTGTTGACTGGGTCAAAAACCTCCGTATGGCGCTTTTTCTATCTGATCTGCGTGGACTTCCAGATCCCTGGATGATGGTTAAGAGGAATGATGGAACCACTACATAACGGAGCTTTTCCCCTATAAAGTTGGCTGTGACTTTTGTCATGGGATCAAGCACCGACAGACACTGAGATCAAATAAAGGGTATTTATATATTTATACTGACAAGCCGCAGCCACAACACATATCACCTAACAAGCTATATTCCCCTCCACACAGGGGATACAGGGGGAATCGACCCCTAAACGACCCTAGTGCTCGGCGCGACCAACTGGCTTATCCGGGGCGGCTTCCACTCCTTTGGGGGATCGGTAACTCCATGCAGCGCTGGCTGCAAGATGCAAGCAGGCAAGTTAAATCTCCGCTTCAGCAAAAGGCACGCAGCCTCGTCTAGGTGTCTGCACAACCTCGGAGAAACATTTAGTCCCATCTCCATGCTGGCCTCACAAGGTCTGTGGAGCTCAGATCGGCTGCCCCTCTTTCTAGGTTCCCATCTCTCAATAGAAATCATGGAAATGGGGCAAGGCGACCAATCACAGTGCAGATCTGTGTGTTTGGGCAATCACAGCATAAGGTGCTCATCTGTTTTGGCCAATCCAGGCTGGGGGTGTGATGGGGAGGCTGAGGCAGGGAGGGCGGACATTACAACGCACATGTCCATGTTCTCAATGCTGACCTGCTTGATGAGAGGCGTCTCTCTGGGGCAGACAATGACTCCCATATAGAGGCCCCCATCCCCACTCTCCATTGTCTCCTCAACCCCCACACGGAACCAGCTAAACAGGTCCCTGGGTAGGTAGGCTGGATAAGTGTAGTTACTAGCCTACCATCCCCAGGGAACAAAGAGACACAGTTACACAAGCACAAATAATTGTCACAGAAAATAAGGTTTACACATATATATATATTCACATAATATATTGGGCCAGTAGCCACGATAGGTATACGGCAGGGGTGCGCAAAGTTTTTTTGCTGCGCCCTCCTGTGTCCCTGTTTGTGCACATCGCGCCCCCCCTCTCGAGTGACCCGGTGTCAAATGACGCTGAGGGTCACGTGACCCCGCAGCGCGTCATTTGACGCCACGTGCCTGATGATGCGTCACAATCACATGAGCTGACGCCGCGTGTCCATGGCAACATAACCAGAGAGCCAACTGAAATCCCGGTAAGTTGAGGTTGCAGAGGCCTTATGCCTTCGCGCACCGGCATTTCATTAAATGTCTTGGGGAAGAGCGCGGGCTTCTGCAACCGCCCCGCCTCCCCCCAGAAAAAAAATCCCGCGTCACCCCTGATGAAACGGTATATACAGGTGCAACCCTCGGTGGCGGATTTGTAATCCGCCACCTATAGGCACTTACCCTTGGTGCCGTCCTGGGCCACTTCCTTCGGACCAACCTCCTCCTTCAGGCATCGCGGCTAAAACACCCGCTGCGACGTCACATGGCGTTGCATTGCCATGGCAACATGAAATCACATGGGTCACGTTACGTCACGATGTTACAATTGCCACTTTATGTCGTAACGTTAAAATTGGTGTTCCACACGACGCCATGTGATTGTTGCAGCGTCATTTGACACCGCAGGAGCAGATGTCGGCACAAGGAGAAGGTAAGGAACTTTACAGAGGCCCTACGCTCCCCTCGCGCAATCGGTGGGAAGACATCGAGGCCAGTATTTGGGGGATGGGGGGGATAGGGCCATTTCCCACCCCAAATGTTTCCGCCCAAGGCCTGGGCCTATCAGGCTTAATGGGAAATCTACCACTGGGCTTGCCCTGTAATTCTCCAGATGGTATGGCGATGGCTGGGTAGGGCGAGGCTGGGTATGGCGATGGTTTAGGGCTTGGTGGGTAGGGCTATGGCTGGTAGGGGCGATGGCTGGGTAGGCGATGGCTGGGTAGGGCGATGGCTGGTAGGGAGTGGCTGGATATGGGCGATGGCTGGGTGGGGCGGAGGCTGGGGTAGGGCGATGGCTGGGTAGGGGGCGATTGGCTGGGTAGGGCGATGGCTGTGTAGTCAGGGCGGGGTGGGTTAAAGGGCATGCTGCCGTCACCTTCATTATAAGAGCCTCAGTGCCCTTATCGACACAACTACATCAATCACTGCGTGTTTTATATTTTTAGTTGTAAGATGCGCAATTTGCATCCTTAAACCAGTGTCAATGTATACAGATGCCTACGATGGCGGGGCGCTTTCTTTCTGTTGCTTTCTTTTAGATTGCATTAGGGGCGGTTCTTCTTTCTTCCTGACCACCGTAAATGTCCGCTTATACGGGAATTCTCAAATATGGTGACTCATATCCATGTGGTGTGTGTGTATGTTGTGTGTTGTGTGTGTGTGGTGTGTTGTTGGGTGTGTGTGTGTGTGTGTGTGTGTTGTGTGTGTGTGTGTGGTGTGTGTGTATATCAACGTGCCCACCCTGGGGAAGGTCCCGTGTTTGGGGACCGAACTTGGCATTTTGTGCCTTTCATTAATATATACTTTACCCCTGCTTCAAACACTCGCGTGCATTGTTCTGAGTTTTGTGGAATCAGCAACGGTATCGTTGTGCCCTTATATTTATTTTTATGGGGACTTGCACCTACCCGTACATCTCTGTTATATGGAAGTGCCTGACTGACTTCTTTATTATTATATATATATATAGTATAATTATTCATCATAATATCATATATTATCTATATATAGTATATATATAATCTATATATATAATAATAAAAAAAACATCCAGCTTGCACTCATGTACTGGTTCATATAGACATGTGGCTAGTCTCAAATAATAGAAACAACATTAAACCTTCTCTCTTCCGTAAAGAAAGACTGCACTCGTTCAGTAATCATGAAACAACTGTCATGGCATCTGAATAAAAAAGATAAGTCCACCCAAAAATCCGAACGTTTCGGTCCTAGGAATAGGACCCCCTTGGAAAGGTCCTATTCCAGGACCGAAACGTCGTATGTGGTGACTTATCTTTTTTTTCAGATCCCAATACAGTTTTTCATGATTACTGAACCGAGTGCCCTTTCTTTACCGGACGAGAGCATGGTAAGTGTTTGTTTTTATATATATATAGATATATATATATATATTCTATATATATATATATATATATATATATATATATATAGACTATATATATATATACATATATCTATATATATATATATACCATCCATTTTAAGTGATGGTGGGGGTGTGCTCATAAGTGATCTTGTTATTTGCTAGAGATATATATATATATATAGTATATGTATGTTCTTATCCTTTTTCCATCACAGGGTTTAGGATAACTGTACGTTAACTATACATTATGTTTATGGCATTGTTTTTTTTTACACTTATCACCTCACGTTGAGCTCCAACTGCAAGTGGAACAGACAACCAACTTTCTCAGAAAGTATAGATGCTATAGGATTCTATATATATAGAATATATTTCATAGGCACGGTGGAGAATTGTTTGTATAATATGTGGGAGCCGGCTGCCTGCAGCCATTGATCGAGTACATCAGTTTCCCTGGCAGATTAAACCTCAGAAAAGTCTTTTAGAAGCTGACTTTGAAAAGCTCAGGAGCATTTCCTGCCTGTTTTTATGTTATTTCTTATTAAAACAGGGTTCAAGCCTTTGTCAATAACCCATGTCGAGGCTGGTAGTGCTCAGACAATATCACTCACAGCAATATTTATTTAAAAATTCCTTCTGGATCCCTACGTTGGTGACCAGTCAGCAGTAATACTAATTGGTTGGAAAAACTATGGTATTTCTATGCAAAGCCTTCTCTTAGCGGTAGTCTTAATTGGGTTTAATAGCCACATTTGATGGTGTCACTTTGCTGTGTGGTGGACAGTGCTCCCTTTGGGCCACAGAATAACTACTCTCTGTGTCACTGTGTCACCCAGGATGAAGGCAATACTTGGTTGTGTCTGGTTGATTCTCTGCTTGTGTCACTATGTAAGCCGGCATCAAGAGGACGATTTGATGGGCCAACATCTCCTTTGTCGTTTCCTCGCTAATGGTCACCCTACTGCGGGGAGACAACACTGGTTGGGATATTAGGTTTCTTCTTCATGCCACTGTTCCCTATGTGTCCCCTCTATATTGGGGAGGACAACTGGACTGAGCTACCTTCACTGTGTAAGTACCTTGTGTCCCATACTACACACTAAACCCTGCCAATGGGGGACAAACTTCTGTCTTGGGAGTCTTGGCTCTGTCTTCTCACCTTCTGGAATCCCATACAGGAGGCAAGCTTGCTTAACCTATTGGACCCACAAGTAATTATCACGTGCAACTAGTACCTTCCTAACGTTCTTGACAGAAATGATTTATCTCTCCATAGACTTTCATGGGATCGTCCTCTACCACTAGAAATTATTTATCTCTTGGATCTCCCATGGATCTCCTACTACAAGCAGCATTAGTCTTTACAGATGTCGTGGCATCTCTCTGTGGCATTAATTTGCCCCCCCCCCCCTTGTACCTGCACTGGAACCCTCCTAATGTTTCAACTCTGCTCCAATCTACCCACTTCGGGAGATCAGATAGAGTGCGGTGGGCTTGGAACACGGCACAAATATCCATAATAGTGGGTGCGCAGGAGAACGTTCGCTGTCACGGTTGGAACACAGAAGGGTCCTGGTTAGTACACTCCTCCTGCGCGTCTGGAATTATCTAAGGCCCCTAATGGGGCTCTTGCAGCGAGTGTCAGAAATGTCAGAATCCCGGCAGTAATGAGAGGTCTGACATGTACCCGGGAGGGAGATGTTAGCATTACTGATGTGGACAATGCTTTTCCATGGAGGGAGGCAGTCAGATCTTCCCCGCCTGTCACTCTCTCTTCCTAAAAGAAAAATGGTCTATGCCAAAGACCCAACAGGCGGAATTCCACACTATAATGTGGGTTTTTGGAAGCGTCACGTTCTGTGACAGCTGTGACAAAGTTGAATCGGGTTTTATCTGAACATGGAAATCATATATAACTGCTTCTGTGTACTCTGCTTGGTTGGGAACCCATGACGACGGTTAGCTGGGAAATGTAACACAACGGAATTCACGGGCGTGAGAGACTTGGAATTTGCACCTGGGTGGATTTGGGAGTCTAACTTACAGATAGTGATATGAATTGCCCATTGAAAGAGTCGGAGGACTGTTACAATTTCAACTGAAAGATTCGATATTCCTACAAAAGTCAAGATTTTACAACCAGAGCATAATTCACCATCCAAGCTTCCTGTGATTGATAGTACCCTGTAAATAGTGGTTTGATATGTACTCCTGAATATTGTATATAACATATTTTTTTTAATGTCAACTCCATTATACGTTTTTAAAGACGATACAGTGATTTCTGACGATGGCGGGCTGAATTCCAGAATGTGTCTGCAGGTTTCTGGCAAGAAACCGTTGGCGGCCATTTTAACATGGCAATAATTCCGTGTCCTCCACAAAATCTTTTTCTTGTTGGCATCCTTTACAAAATGGAATTTATGAATTTTTTTTTTTAAAATATAAACGACTCGAAAATAAAATGAATACAAATGCAAAAGGCAAAAAACCCAAAAAAACACCGCTTTTTTTTGCGTTTCTTATTCGTAAAGTTTGGTTTACCTTAGCTGGTTTAATAGTGGGCCGGGCGACCACGACGTCGCCCGAAAACAAATGCATTGCCGCCGAACCAGCGGGCACTATATAGTAAGCGCTACCGTTGAAATGGCAACCCGGAGCGTCGTCGCGTCGCGAAAAACTGTACCTGCAACATTTGATTTTCACTGGCTTTCGCCGTCACTCACGTGACGCCCTTTGAAACCAATCAAATCTGGAAAACCCGCACCCCGCCACGCCGCCCTGTCCGACAGCGACGGGTTCCATCACCCACTCGTGTCGCTGTCCGCCATCTGACGGCACTATATCTGCACGGCCTTAGACAACTAGGTCAAAGCACTACTCCGCCTATGGCCTCATCATAAGTCTTGTGGATAAGTCCATGAAGAGGCCACTCTTTTCAGACAACGAAGGGCCTGTTGATTTATAATGGTATTTGAAAGATGTTCGCCCCTCAGTTGGAAATCACACACACGCACCACGTCCCACACATACACACACCACACCATCTTCACGATCCGCTCTTTCCTCAAAAGAACTTTGCAATTCAGAGAGAGAACATCAGTAACTCTAATCACGTCCGAATGGCTGACACATGAGCATTGGCGGAGGGAACGAGAGAAAGGGAGAGAACTTGAGCCCTAGTTTGACCCAAATTAGAGTGACGCACACAGGCCAGGGGCAAAACCCTTGACCCCCCTCTCCTATTTGGAGTGAGCGGGACGGGACAATGGAGCACGCCGTGGTAAACGAAAAGGAACGTAGTCTGTCCCCCTTCCATGACCATATGGATCTTGGTTCTGCGTACAGAGGAGTGTAGGGTAGCAATGACCTTTCATATACCATCTGCATCTGCTACAGTGGGGGGAAACCACCCTACTTCACGACCCTCAGCATATGGAAATAAAACTGCTATTCTAAGCACATCTAGTCCCATTTAAGACTACCATCAATCCGCCAACTTTTTTCCGCGTTTGTTTAAAGAACACAAATGTAAGGGACTTTTCACCACAAATATTCAACCCCTGGTTAATTTTGCATTTCTTACAACACGTTTTTTAGTTTTGTTCTCTTCTTCTTTTTTTCGTCGTCTAAAAGACAGTTGGATTAAAACCTAATCCAAACAGGACCTCTTCTTTCCATGTATATGAAACCCTAATATATAACACGGCGGCAATGAGTATCTGACACCACGGCAATGATCAATTTCTCCCAATAATTTCGGTGTCCCTGTATGTTATCTGCATTCAGAGAGAAAGATGAAGAAGAGAGAAGGCGCCTTTTTCATTCCCCTCTTATTAAGCGTCACGCATCAAAGCTATTACTACGTTTTGGACAGCGAAAGGGGGAATAATTACCAGAGCGTATGCTCTTTGCGGTAAGGGTTACACACATTTCGTTTTATTGCTATTTTTAGACAGCGGGATGCAGACACAATAGCCGAATGTCTCTGTACCCTCTTGTATATGTGTACTCCTGGTGCTGTATCACAGTAAAAGAATAATAATGAACACATAAAAAGCACATCCAGTTTTTGCCCAGGGGGATTGTCCCCCTTCCACTGGCTGTGTTAATAAATGTTTCTTTTCTGTTATACCGATCATTCATAAGACAGCAAGACATGTCTCCTCTCCACCTGCCAACGGAGCAGGGAGTCTGTGTTTGCTAAGAAGGGGGCTGTCCACTGTGTTTTTTTATTGTTTCAGTTTAAAAGGATTCAATTGAAGGCTCGTTGACCATTTGACTTGATCTTAATTTCCAACCCCTTCCAGATCATATTATTTTTTTATTTTAGTGTTATTAATTAATAAAGACAATCAAATCAATCTGACAAGCACGGGGGGGGGGGGGGGCTGGGGCGTAAAACACTTGATGGTTTTATGCAATGCCTCACCCTGGTTTGTATGAACCCTGGCGATTCCTAGGGAGAGGTTATCATATCTGGGGTAATAGGAGGATTATATCGGGCGCGGTTCTCTGGTTCCTCGGCGGCGGCGTTTCTCGGGAGGGTTCCTGGGGTCATCGGGCGTGCGTTACCATTACAGGACAGTTCTATGGGGTAAATACGTGGAGTTGTAGGGAGCGGTTATCTGGTTACTCGTAGGAGGATCGGGCGCCGGTTCTCCTGCTTCCTCCGGCGGAGTTCTCGGGATCGTTCTCCCTGCGGTCATCGGCGGCTTTCTCAGGCGCGGTTCTCTGGGCTCCTCGGCGGCGTTTCATGGGACGCGTTCTCTGAGGTCCTCGGAGGCGTTCTTAGGGAGCCGGTTATAATGGGGCTAAATAGGACGGATTATAGGGCGGGTTTTATGGATATCTGAGGAGTTATACGGGAGGGTTCATCATTGGCTCCTCGGAGGCCGTTCTCGGCCAGGTTCTCTGGTGTCATCGGCGGATTCGCCGGCTCGGTCTCTGGACTGGCGCCACTAGGAGGCGTTATAGGTAGCAGTAATTTGGAATCATAGAATAGTTATAGGGCGGGGTTATATGGGGCATAGGAGGATTTATAATGAGCGGTTTTTATGGGTATGATAGGGAGAGTTTATATGGAGCAATAGAGAGTTAGAAAGAATTTATCGAAAGTGACTATATGAGTAACAGGGGACTTTAATAGCAGTTATCAGTCTCAGTATATGATTATACTGTCATAGGAGGCGATAACTGATGATTTAATTTACCTTCTGGGCTGGTTTTAAATCACATGTATACATTTCTGCATTTGTTGTCATTGTTTATTTTTCTAAGTCTGAGATGTTTTAAATGCGACCACTAGACTCTCATCGTGATGTTTCACACTCACGCACGTGTTTGGCAGACACTGCGAGATATAAAATATGCTTACTGACCTAATAGTCAGCTTAATTGCATACCCTCCTTAATAAAAAGATATGGAAGTGCTGTGATCCAAATACCCAATCTAAAATGCTTCTAGGTAGAGTTTTTGGGGACTGCGTGGGCAATGGGGGCTCTTTTTGGCCCCGATGGGTGAAACAGAATGTCACACGCTGCCCACAATCGTGTTGGTGCAATTCTTTTTTCTTCCCTTTCAACCTCTCATAAAGCAAGATTTAGAAGTGGCCATAATCCCCAGTATTACATTAACTACCATGGCCATGACTGCCCCTGTCCCTTACTAGAAAGTTTCCAATCTCCCCCACCCAACTCCCAAGCCGTCCTCATGCAAAGCGGGGATCATAAAGGAGGCCAGAGCAGACCGAGTGTACAGAGAGAGACAGAAGAAGCAGCATTCCTCCTCACTTAACCTTTCAACAACCAGGGACATATTTATCCTGTACTCAAAGATAGAGCTATATCTCTCTGGGTTTTATGGCTGCAGATTAACCTAATTAATCATAAAAAGTTACTGCCACTCAATAATATTCTATTCTAAGTTACTTAGATGACTCTCTCGGTTGTCATAATAGGTTCTGTAGAAAGGCCATGATGGTCTAACTTGATTAATTTAGAGAAATTGCAATCCTGGAATTCACTGTAAGTTAGCCTCAGTTCTTTCACACCTTAAACTTTTTTTCCTTCAGCGTTGAGCTCTTGTGCTGAATTATAAAGCGCCCGTTGCAGTTTTTAATCTTCTTTAACGTAGTTGCTATCCTGTGTTTTAAAAAGTCAATCTTCGCGGACTATTTTTTTTTTGCCCATCTTTGTTTTAACAAAGGGTGGAAGCAGGGGGTCCCAGAGCTGAACCCCGTTAATTTCATCTCTGGGGACCCCTGCTTCCGGAGATACAGACTCCCCGTAGGGCGCCGGTAGCTGCTCACTAAGCAAGGGTTCACGTTATGGCCCTTTTCAAAGCTTCCCGCGCCCTGGAGCCAATATGAAGCCGTGATGTCATCAGGATTTCGGCTCCTATTGTGGCCCCGTGACTAGGGGCTTTACCTAAACTTGCCGAGATACCGGCACGCCGCCCCTCGGAGGTCTGTATCTCGGGAAGCAGGGGGTCCTCGGTGCTGAAATGAATGGGGTTCCTAGACCCCCTGCTCAATACACAGGCAAAAAAAAACAATAATAAATTAAAAAAAAGCTCATATCTGCACCTTTAAGCTCTTTGATTTCTGTGTTCCGTAGCAGCGATTGACTTCGAGTATATTATAGAGGTAGAAAGTTTGGATGATTGTGATTCTTTCTACGTAGGCATCAGGCAGAAAAAAAGGGAGAAGGAGACGTTTTTGTTATAGTGACAAAACCCCTCCTATGACCATGAAGTGCACTAATCCTATTACTATCAAAAGACAGATGGCCGCACGCTACAATCCAATTGTACACGAATACCTACTGCAATTACGTCAGTGCGGGTATTCCTCAATGATCAGGTCCTTTAGTTTACACCTTTGGCCAAAGCGTTCTAGCCTGCAGCCACGTCAACGGCATGACCAGTATGGCACCATTGGTCACGGCATGACCAGTAGGTGGGGGGACAGACACGTCCACGGCATGACGAGTATACAGTCCACGTCCGAACGGCATGACCAGTATGCAAAGCCACACTCACTGTCAAAGTGACGTATTGCATCCACGTCCGGCAGACCAGGATTCAGGTCCTACAGCTACCTGATAAAATGCTGTAAGTGGGGTGGGAGGCGAGCTTAAAACCCTGGGGGGGGGGGGGGGAGGGGCACAGTACAGCGTCGCAAGACGGATCCTGGATATGCAGATGGAAAGTCAAATCAATAAACACACTTGAATTCTTTCTGAAGATTGTTGTTTTTATGTAATCCTAGTTGCATGTTTAAGGGGTCTCTGCGCATTGCCCCCCGCCGGAGTGAAGATCCCCCTTTTTTATTTTTTTTTTTTATATAACAACACCCAAACCAACATCTACAAGTATATATTTAAATGGTGTATTTATTCAGTGAGACTTGGGAGTGGGTTTGGTTTCTTTCTGTCTTCTTGGTGTGATTCCTTTGTGATTATGTCACTGTGTGATGATCTTCATGGAGTGATCATGCCAGCGCTTGGTACAGTCCGAGGGTCCCCCCTCTCCCTCTCCTGGCCTTATCGTTAAATTGGGCGGGTCGAGGCTCTCTGACAAGCGATCAGGGGGTGGGGATAGGTTAAGAGAATATGCTGCGTGGAGGGGTTGACAAGATGCATTGCGCAAGGTTCAGGACATCAGGGCTTCAACGGTGTCCGCAGCTAGGTCGGATTACCACCTTTGAAGAGAAATGTAATTTGTAGACGTAAGAGAATGATCGGCACTCTCTCACAGCTCTACCTCTGCACAATCCCACTTACTGCTTCCCCAACACCAACTCCCTCACACATTACCTGCTCTCACAGCTCTACCTCCAGTTTTTATGATCATTGAGGATTAAAATGGGGTGTCTCCGTCCCTCCAGAATGTCTCCATTCCTGAAGGGCGAGTTTAATAGCCAGGAGCTCTCTGTTTCCGACGTCATAGTTCCGTTCTGCCGAAGATTTTTTTTTTTTAAAAGAACCCGCAGGGTGAAGTTTGGCCTGTGGGGACTGTCTCTGAGAGAGAATGGCGCCAGCACCGACATCGGATGCGTCTACCTCCAGGGTAAAGGGAAGCCTGGGGTCAGGATGACACAAAATAGGAGCGGAAGCGAAAGACTTCTTGAGGGAGTCGAAAGCTGAGACTGCAGGGAGACCAGGCTGCTGTGTTAGCTCCCTTCTTGGTAGGGCAGTGATGGGAGCCACGTAGATGAAAAATTCTTGATGAATTTACGATGTAGTTTCGCAAATCCCAAACACCGCTGTATGGCTTTCAGGGAAGTGGGTTGTGGCCATTCTAAGACAGCTTTGATTTTGGTTGGATCCATAGAGAAGCCAGTGCTAGAAATGATGTATCCTAGAAAGGGAATGAAGAAAGATGAAAAAAACATTTCTCCAGCTTAGCATAGAGATTTTTCTCCCGAAGGCGGGACAGGACTAATTTGGTGTGCTGAATGTGTTCAGGAGAGACATAGAAAAAATGAGGATATCATCAAGGTACACGAAGTGAAGCGAGTTGAGGGACGCGGAAGATCTCATTGACAAACTCCTGGAAGACCGCCGGGGCATTGCACAGGCCAAAAGGCATGACTAGGTATTCATAATGCCCATCCCGGGTGTTGAAGGCGGTTTTCCACTCATCGCCCTGGCGGATGCGGACAATTATAGGCTCCGCGGAATCAGATTGGAAAAAATTGTTGCCCCCTGTAGACGATCGAAGGTTTCGGATATGAGTGGTAGGGGATAACGGTTCTTGATAGTATTTGGTTGAGGCCTCTGTAGTCAATACAAGGGCACAAGGAGTCATCCTTTTCTTTTTTCTTGACAAAGAGAATCCAGCTCCAGCTGGAGTGATAATTCTCGGATGAACCCCCTTCTTCAAGTTATCCTGGATATACTCGGCCATGGCTTGGGTCTCGGGTAGGGAGAGGGTAGGAACGCTCTTGGGTAGGGTGGCACCGGGAAGAAGGTCAATAGGACTCAAGTCTCTTGGGGGGGTAGCACTTCAAACGCACCTTATCGAAAACGTCCGCCAGTCCCAGTAGACCGTTGGGAGGGAAGTTTTGTACTCCGCTGATAATTCCACTCCAGCTATCATCTGTTTGGGGGGAAGACAGGTTTTGAGGCACTGGGGGCTCCATCGATGGGTTCCTTATTAACCCAATCCAGTTGTGGGTTGGCAATTGCAGCCAACCCAGAATCACCTCTACTGATGGAGTGTGGATCACGTCCAAGGTAATCCTCTCTTGGTGACCGTCCTCCGTGGAGAGGGAAGAGAGCAAGTCTCCAGGAAATAAAGACTGTTGGAGTGGACGCCCGTCTATGGCCTCCAGACCGACTGGAACAGCTTTGATTGGAAGGGAATCTTATTCCTATAGCAAAACTCTGATCAATAAAAATTTCCCTGAGACCCGGAATCTATAATGCGGAGGCGGGAATCTGGGAGTTATTCCAGGCCAAGAGATGGGCAGCATTATTCGAGTGGAAGTTTCTTAGGAGAAGGAAAAGAAGAAAAGAGTTATACCCAACGAGACCCTCTCATACCTTATTGGGTTTTGGCGTTTCCCGGCCGCAGGGGACAGCTTGCCAGCATATGACCGGGATGACCGCAGTAATGACACAGTCCACCATCTCGTCGGCGCTGTCCTCAGACGCGGATAGCCGATGACTTCCGAGCTGCTAGTTTTCGGGCTCATCCATAGGTTGGGGGACGTAAGAACGAGACTGCGGCTGGTAGACCGAGGGAGTGTACGAGGAAAGGGCGCGTTCAAGTCTGCTAAGGGCGCGTACTGCTCCCCAACACCCTCACACATACCTGCTCTCACAGCTCTACCTCCACACCTCCCACTTACTGACTCCTGTCCTCCCCAACACCAACTCCCTCACACATTACCTGCTCTCACAGCTCTACCTCCACACACTCCCACTTACTCGCTTTCCCCAACACCAACTCTCTCACCATTACCTGCTCTCACAGCTCTACCTCTGCACAATCCCACTTACTGCTTCCCCCCAACTCACTCCCTCACACTTACCTGCTCTCACAGCTCTACCTCCGCACACCTCCCACTTACTGCTTCCCCAACACCAACTCCCTCACATTACCTGCTCTCACAGCTCTACCCTCCCGCACACTCCCACTTACTGCTTCCCCAACACCAACTCCTCACACATTACCTTCTCTCACAGCTCTACCTCCGCACACTCCCACTTACTGCTTCCCCACGTCAACTCCCTCACACATTCCTGCTCTCACAGCTCTACCTCCTCCGCACCTCCCACTTACTGCTTCCCCAACGTCAACTCCCTCACACATTACCTGCTCTCACAGCTCTACCTCCGCACAATCCCACTTACTGCTTCCCCAACACCAACTTCCTCACACATTACCTTCTCTCACAGCTCTACCTCTGCACAATCCCACTTACTGCTTCCCCAACACCAACTCCCTCACACATTACCTGCTCTCACAGCTCTACCTCCGCACACTCCCACTTACTGCCCCCCCAACACCACCTCCCTCACACAAGTACCTGCTCTCACAGCTCTACCTCTGCACATC
>WSYH01010930.1:0-21957 GCA_036426205.1 Ascaphus truei
TTCCTGCCTGGGATTGATGCCTGAGGTCTCCGGAGCTGATACCATTAATAGCAGCACCGGAGCCCCCCGGCATGAGATTATGGGTATTGAACACATTCCTACCTCTGCTAGAGGGGGGGATCGTTTCAAATGTTGTGTCGGAGGGAGACATATTGGATCCACCAGTTGGGAACTTTAAACGCTGGTGGACTCAATGAATGTTTAGACACTAGTACTTTGGTGTAATCCCCAGTTCTGTTCTATTGACTCTGCCATCCCCTTTCCTCTGTTACAGTAATTTCCCTCTCTCCCCTCCCGTAGTGTCACTTCCATTCCTCCCCCCATCCCCCGTTATCTCTCTTTTCCCTTTTTCCCCCCCTCTCCCCCCCCTCCATATTTCCCTTCCTTTCCCCCCCCCCACTTCTCCCCTCCTCCATCCTTCCCATTTCTTAATAGTTTTTAATTTTATTTTTATTTTTAATTATTACTTATTTGTTCTAATTCTTTTTCGTTAGTCTAGTGAGGTTAGAATTATTAAATCATTGGTCTTTAGATTCATAATACATATTTATGTTTATATATCTTATTGATTGTTATATAATGAATTGTTGTTAAATAAGGGTCTTCCTTTATTAATGAATTCATTTTATATATATGTTACATGTCCATCTGCTGATGTCAGCGCCCATGCATGGATTATGATGTTTTTAATGTTGAGAGTTTTATTATCATTATTATTCTGTACAATTCCCTCTGTGAATGTATGTTATTTATTTATTTATTTTATATCCACTTGTCCTGATTAGTGGTTAAAATTGGTAATATTGCACATTATATTTAATTATATTTGTAGTTTATCTATGTATACCATTCTATATCAGTATTTGTGCTGTCAGGTTTGACACGGTGGTTCTCATTGGCCCATTGCCAGTGCCTTGGTTTCATGTCTGGACACTGGCGATTGGCCTCTGGCTGCTCCGATGCCACTCCTCTCTGATTGAATGAGTCCATAAATACCGAACCCTCCCCCTAGCTGATATTCCCTTTGAAAAAGTCACTGTCGTGACGAAACGCGTCAGGGCACGCTACCACAACACGACGTCATCACGCAGTGCGCGCTTTACGGCCGGAGAGCGCATGGAGCTGATCTGAGGCTGAAAGAATCTCTTTACTGCACGGACGCTGAGAGACTTTGTTCCCTATCACCCGACTATTGCTGGAGGTGAACCGGAGGGACTATATACCATCTGATGTGTTCCAGGACGGTGTGGCCTTGCTGGTGGTGATTATATATATCACAAATTGCCTTTTTATCTCCTACCCTTGTGAGTGTCCTTAATCCCCTTGTCCTTTTTATTGATTAAATGTACTGTTTTACACTATGGGACGTGCGCTCTCTGTTCTTCTTTTTTTTTATATATATATATACTGTCGCAGCCAAGTTTATTCTTACCTTTGCCCGGTCTCGGCCGCGACAGAAACCGGGCGTGCGCCGAGGTGTCCCGGGCGCGCGGCGGAGCCTCGGAGGATCGGTCCTCCGATCAGGGCTTCCCCCTCCCCTCTCTGGGTCCGCCGGGTCCCCCGGAGCCCCCCACTGCAATCCCCCACATTGCGGGACACCAGGGCAACGATGACGCGCAGCACGCCGAGGGAAATAAACGAGCAAGTCGGGACACCTCCCGGCTTGCGGCTCCAGCCAGGTAAGGATAAAGTGTGTCGCCAGTGTATATATTACAGCAACAACCCTATACCCCCCTAGCATTCACATACAGTATATGCATATCAATGATACCATAGGCCGGCGGTGGCCCGCGGGTGTTACCCGCAGGCCTGCAGTACCAATTCTGTGCCCCCCCAAATTAATGTCAAAACACATACATACTTATAAAGAAATAACCTCCCCCCCTAACACATACAGTATAGTAATGGGCACAATTACTATTATCCACAAATGGATAATAGTGAATGTGCCCATTTTAAATACATTAAGAACAATAAATAAAATAAATACATATTGCACTCACCCTTGTCCGTCTGCCACGATGAAGGCCATCCTCATCTTCATCACCGTCCATGCCCCCTCCGATGCTGCAAACCATGAACAAGAATAAAAACAGCCAATGTACAGTAATGTCCCTTAACCCCTTAATCACCATAGCGGTTATTAACTGCTACAGTCATTAAGGGGTTAACCCACCCTCACCCACCACTCGGGAGGCCTACATACCCTCCCACACTACCCTTACCCACCCCGTGAGGCCTAACCACCCTCACCCAATACCCAGTCGGGAGGCCTACCCACACACCCTTGGGTCCAATACCCCTTCCCCCCACCCCCAGTACCCCACAATAAAAACAATACACAGCCCCACAATAAACATCATTATATTCCCCCCCCGAAGCACGCTCCCCGAACACCAAGCGGGGATCGGGGGCAGGTGATTAGGGGGAGATCATGCGCAGGAGGCGCGTACGGGGGAAGCTGGGTTGGCGCTTCCCCCTCCGTCCCACGTGGGTTGCGCGCGGGGCTTGCTTTGGGCTTCCCTCTCCGTCCCACGTGGGTTGCGCGCGGGGCTTGCTTTGGGCTTCCCCCTCCGTCCCACGTAGGGAGCGGAGGGGGGAGGGAGCGGAGGGGGCTAGATTGCGCGCGGCGCTTGTTTTGGGCTTCCCCCTCCGTCCCACGTGGGGAGCAGGGGGGGGGTTGAGGGTGCGGGGGATTCTGGGTTGCTGGGGGGGGGGGCAGGCAGCGGGCCCACAGGCAGCACAGAGGGCAGGACACCCTGCTTGCCCTGTGCATGCGCGCCGGGACCAAGGAAATCGCCGCCATTTTTTTTTTAACTTTTTTTTAAAATGTAATGAACAGGCACCCGGCCGGGCTCCCCCTGACTCACGGGAGGAGATCAGGAGGGGGAGGAGATCAGGGGAAGGAGCTCTTCCCCGCGTTAACCCAATCAGGGAGGGAGATTATTTATTTATTAAAATAAATAAATAAATAAATAAATAAATAAAAAAAAAATTGGCAGGAGCAGGGGAATTCATAGAGCTGCAGCACGGCTCGCCAGCGGCCTAAATCCACTCGCAACGGGCGAATGGTTATCATTATTTGTCGAGCACTGTATATATATATATATATATATATATATATATATATATGTATATGTATCAAAAAAAAGGGGGTAAGAAGCAGCGCCAAATTGACGTGTTGAATATATGTGAAAAAATAAAAAATAAATGAATTAAATAAAATATTCTTATATAAAATTCCTAAAAATCATAAGTGTGTACACTAAGGACAAAAATAAAAATGTATATATATAACATATATTAAGTGCTCCTATTTGGTGAACTACAATTTAAGACAACACTTCAAAAACATACGAAATACAAGCAGAAAGAAAAATTGTATAGAAACCAGTCCTTAAATGGAAGTCCTTAAATTGGGGAAATAGTGCTGGTGTGAGGGGGTCTCCGGCCGCTCTCAAATAGGATGAACCACATCCAGAAGACACCTATT
This sequence comes from Ascaphus truei, assembly GCA_036426205.1. Taxonomy (NCBI): domain Eukaryota; kingdom Metazoa; phylum Chordata; class Amphibia; order Anura; family Ascaphidae; genus Ascaphus; species Ascaphus truei. The sequence continues at coordinate 3,494 of WSYH01010930.1, forward strand.
GGGAAAAAAGAAGAGAGAGCGCACGCCCCATAGCGTAATACAGTACATTTATTTGGGAAAGGGACAAGGGGAGGGGGGGGTAGAAATCCACTCACAAGGGTAGGTTAAAATCAAGCAGTGTGTGATACAAGTCACCGCCAACTCTGGTCACTCAGCATCCGGGCCCTGCAGTCCAACTCTCACTTGAAACTGCTGGTAGATGTTTTCCGGTGCGTGAACAGGCCGGTTCGAGCGCCTAAACATCACAGAGGCCTTCCAGCATAAAGACATTTTCTGGGATCTCTGGAACTGTTTGCGGTTTTATCTACACACCCTGGACATCTTGATAGATCGTGGATCCTTCATCCTTGAGATCGAGGGACTTCTGATTCAAGCACAGATACCGGATGGTGGTGATATAATCACGAAATGCTTTTATTTCTTGTACCCTTGTGAGTGCATTTTCTCCCCCTCCCTCCCCCTTCCCTTCAATAAATTTACGGTTTTACACTATGGGGCGTGCGCTCTCTCCTCTCTCTATATATATACTATAAAAATACTAAGTGCGCAAATTAAAACATTAAACAATAAAATATAGTAACAATTGCTGCCTAAGTGTTACACTATATACAGTAGCAATATATAGGGGAAAAGGGGGGAAACACAGGCGCAAATTGTTAACTAAACAGTTAAGATATGAGCATTTTTTTGACTGGGGACAATAATAGAATCCTTGATTGAGTTCTCTGAAATAAAGAATGGAGAGAGACAAAATATGGTGAAGTACGGTTTTGTATTTTTTACTGCGCAAAAGTAGATTGCTACTTACAAAGTAGCAGAAGTTTTAGGCATGTAGGATATAAAATCCTCTCCGTCCTGCTGCCTGGAGTTACGGTCTGCCTCCTCTCACGTGGGACGCCGAAATTCTCTGTGGTGTGGTTCCTCCGTCTGCAGCTACCTTCCTGATCTCCATGGTTCCTCCTCTGGTCCCGCGAGACAACAATGGTGACGTCACTCAGTTGAAATTACAACCGGAGCGCCGGGGAGTAATGTCCAAGGAATATGGATATTATCAGGAGGTGAAATATTGAATATTAAATTCTGGGGATAGGGAGAGCTATAAAAATGATCAAAAGCCTCCACCCTACGCATTTCGTCCTGGTGCAAGCTCCATAGTGTAATTCAGTATATAAAAAGTTTAAGTCACACAAGTAAAATCCAGCAGCTCAGAAACGCTGCAGGTAAAAGCGCGAGGAAGGACAGTCCCCTGATCGATGCGAACCCTGGCCCGGACCCAGGAACACCACTCCTGGATAGGCTAGTGACGTGTATCTGCTTCCGGAGAAGTGCCGAGAGGTGTAATGGCAGAAGTCTTCCACCAGTATGTCTGCACCACAGCCAGGGTTCCACAGCTCCTACTTCTGCGATTGTGATGCCTCCACAGTAAAATTCCAACAATACTGAAGCAAGCCCTACACGTTTCGTCGTTCACAGTTGCGACTTCATCAAGGGTAGAAATGTAGGTGGGCTAATAGCTCTTATATAGTCCCAAACAATTATTCAATGTCCATGAGAGATTTAACCCCTTATGGGACGTTTGGGACACAATAGTAGAAAACGTGAGTTGCACATATCAAACAATGCATAAACATACATATACAAAAAATACACAAAAACATAAAACATGACGAGAAAGATGTCCAGAATAGTATTATTATGCTACCTAGAATATACAGGCATATTAAAGTAGAGACAGAATTGTAACCAAATTCCATTAGGCATACAAACACTAGATAAATGTCTCAGAACTATAAATAAAAAGAGATAGAAAGATATCCAAGGAGGAGATACCAACTTTATGGAAAATATATATATGTAGCACACTTTCCCCCACCCCCTGGGAGATGTGTAGCTACGGTGTGTGAAGGGTGCAATAGCTGGTGGCTCACAGGAGGCCTGAGCCTCCACTACTGGGAACCTGGGGTGTATCCTAGAACGATGCTTTGGATTCTATACTGTAGAATAACCCTGTTACAGGACCAGATAACACAAAGAAAAGTGCTTAGGCGCTACGTGCAATAAAATAAAATACTAACAATAACAACACAATGTGTACAGGGCAGCCAGGAACACTAGCAGAACAACACCAGAGAGAACACAAAGAACATATACAGACCAGCGCCCATTATGCATAATTATCAACACACAATAGTACCACACTGTAAAACTAGGCCTCGCAATGCCGTAACCCCACACCGTGTCCCCCAACACCATGTCCTCAGAATCCCACACCCAAGTGTGTGAGACAGTGCTGCCCACTAAAACTGAGGTGTATGTTGGTGCACGTGTTAGGGTGAGCTACCTGCCGGGTGATGCCACACCTGGTTGTGCAGGTGCTGTCGTTGGGATCCACGGATCCAGAAGGGTAATCCGCGAAGCCTCCGTCTCTACGTTGGATGGATCCCGCGTGGAGTAATCCACCTTTAGAATGTCTCTAGTCTCAGAGGGTGATCTAGTCCCAGATCACTGAATCGCCAATTGACAACGCATCCTGGCTGTGTCCCTCACTCTCTTTGGTACTACAGGGCTGTGTCCCTATCCAATGGGCCGGACCCTGCAGCAACCATAACCTGCGGGGAGTGGGGGCCTAGCTGGGGCCTAACAGGAGTTTTCTGGCCTAGTGCAGATGTCACAGAAACCTGCATATACCTCCTACCCTGTCCTTGTCCCAGCTCCGATTGACTCGTGGTGAAGACGCGCAAAATGTATCAATGTTCCCCTCAGGAGAATCCTGGCACCCTATTGGCTAAGCGTAGCCAGGTAATCTTGCATCCGCATGGTATGCTGGGAATTGTAGTTCCCCTGTGGAACTTTTCCGAGCCCTATAGGCTGTTGTGAATCCCATGGTGCCTCAAGAAAGGCTCATGGGACTTGTAGTCCATGCTAAGAGCCTCCTCTGAGATAGATATTCTTTTAATCTAAATATAATATATAATGCTGCCCCGGCTCTGCCCCAACTTCTTTGCCCGGCTATTGGTCTACTCGTTGCCGCCAGACCCCAGCTCTCCCCAGCTGTGGGCCTCTCTCAATGACTGTCCCACATTGAGTTTCTCATGCCAGCGTGCACTGGAAGCTGACCATAGCTTGCTTCCGGCTGATATCAGAGGCTTGGCGTGGGACAGTCAGTGAGGGAGGCCCTCAACTGGGGAGAGCCGGGCCCCGCGACAACGAAAGGACTAGGAGCCGGGCAAAGATGTTGGGCCCCCGTAGCCACCAGGCCCGGGACACTTGTCCCAGCTCTTCCCCTCTGTCGGCGGCCCTGCACACACCATCATATATATACACACACACACTTACCATTACTAGCAGCACACCAGGGAGGAGTCAGTCTCTGTTAGGCTCTGTAGCACCACATAATGGCTGGAAAATGCAGTGCGCACACAGCTTCTCTGCTACAGGCCCAATTTTTTTTTATCTAACCGGCCTGGGACACAATTGTCCCCCTGCCACGCTGGCCAGTCTGCCCCTGCCCTGAGTGTCAAAAGAAACAAATCAATTGCTTTCAGTGCAACGTTTTTCTTTAATAAACCTGTGGCTGCTTTTTCTACCAGTTTGCAGCTTGGAGACTTTATTAAATAGCCCCCAAGGTTTTAACAGTCAAAAGTATAACAAGAGATAAACTTTCCTATTATAATCAAAAAGACGCCTAATATAAGGGTTATTAAAGATAGTCTGGCTAGTTCAATTCTATCCACTTTGATGCCAAAATTCGTAGCAACACATTACTGTTCAATGAATTGCAGTCATATCAAGTGTTCAAGTGTGGACATTGCTTTAGTCAGCTAGATTTATGTTATTTAATCATCTCAATAATGTTTACAGATAACTTTTATATGCCACTGACTTTCTGCCAGTATTAACCTGACGCCAGTTATACTGACAAATCTAAAGTAACAGACATATGAGACAACAATGTTAACCGACCGTACTAATTTAATGCCACAACCACAGATATAATCTAGTGATCGAACACAGTAGTTAGGAATATTATATTACTGATTTAATTAAACCACATGAAATTGCAGTAAAGGGCCTAGTAGGCAAGATGTTGAGGGAAGTTCTTCTGTATAAGTATGTCAAAAATAATTCCAACAATACATAACAAGCTGAAAATTACGTATCAAATTGATCCCAGCGACAAGGTGAGTTGCGTTTTATAGCCCTCTGGAATGCAATCTGCCCCTTTATGGGGAAATCATTAATAAGCTATAAATATAATTACAATGTCAATATTTGAAAGCAGGCATCATTGGTTGCAATATCAACTACTTTCATTAATAGGGGCTACGGATTAAACTCTCATGAAGTCTTAAGTAAGAGCTCCCATGGAATCAATTGATGCATCTTGTAATAACACAGACATTACAGTGATCGTATGAAAGTGTTGTGTGAGCAATCTGAGACAGCCTTGTCCCAATAGCACTCTCTTTCTGAGCAGCTGAATCACATCTTCTCATTACACAGTACACCAGACTCTTTTAGTTGGTATTCTAAGACTTCTCCAGCAAACATTTCATTGAAACTCATCAATATTTCAACAGAACTTTCAAGTAATTCCTTTTTTAATTGAATGATGCATTTCCTCCACCAATTCTCTGCAGCAAATATAGACAAATAAAACACACATATAAATGATATGTCTGGTTTTTTTTCTTGTTGGAAAGCACAGACCCAGCATGTACAAACATGCTTCTTGTCCCTATTGTTTCCAAAGGAGGAAGTGCCACACATTTTAAAAGTGGACAAACCATTGCAGATTTCAAGAAGATACTCCCTGGTCAGGCTGACATATCTGTCCCGGCAAAAACCAGGACAAATGTCGTGAAGTCTGACACCATTCCAGTTGATGCCTTAGGCTTATTAGGAACTCTATATAGTTGGTATGGAAATCCTTTTAAGAAGTGTGGGACGGAACTCATTTACATATATACTTTGCGTAGTAATTTACGTATCTTCCTGCCGGGTTACCTCAGGTGTGCTCCTCTTTCTGCACAGGCATGTCTCCCTAATTTATTTGGAGGGATGTTTGAGGGGATATCTATATATCTGGAGACACTACTAAATTTAATCTCCCTCCCACTCTCAAATTTTTAACAATCTGGCAATCGATTTGCGATTTGCTCTGTCTTTGAAAAAAAAAAAAAACCTGAAATGGTGGATTGGTGAGATTTGATGTCGCACCTTAACATATGTTGATGGGTTTCAAATCACGCATCGACGAGCATCCTGTAGCATTTATTTTATTTACAGCATTGAGGCTTTAACACATGCAATAACGTACTGTTTTTGGCACCGGGGACATGCCACATGACCGGGAATGGCCCGGTGATAGAGGATTATTGCTGCGGGTGGTCCGATCTGGTAGCATGGACCCCTCCCCCCCCACATCTTAACCGTGGCAGCACAATCTCCAGAGCCGCAGCTTAAAGCTTTATCAGCCACTTCTACGGAGACACCATGAGTCTCGCTGCACTTCTGTATGAAACACTGTCACAATGACAACTTACTATGAAAAATTCATTCCAATCTAACTTGTATCATAAACCTGAGTTCCTTTAACACGTGCAAATCCCATATCTTTGTCCTATAGTTTAAAAGAGTCTTTGTCCTTAGGGCAATTAAACCCATTGTTTATGTTTTTAAATCCTGTGCCACTATATCCAGATTGACTGTGAATCCACACGGACTCTCAACATTTTTTATGTAAACCTAACTGAAATGCCACATAACATAAATCACACATCAAATAGTGTGTCTGTGGCAGGCAGAACACGTTACAGTACATGAATACTTATTTATTTTTTGGCTCTACAAATTCTGTTCTGTATACTTTTAGATAAAAATGAATATCTGAGCTGGTACTTCACTGAAGACAGCAAGAAGGTAAATCAATGGTAGATTTCATGATAATACTGATATAAAGGTGACACAAAGTGATATGACAACGTTTAATCTAAATATAATATATAGGTGGCACAATAATAAAGGCTACACTGGACTAGACAGGGAACATAGGTACTTATCAATCTGGGTGCAGATTAAAATTTGACATCAAGCATTAGGCCTAGTCTAAAGAGATATGATGTTTAATCCAATATTTATCACACTCTGCCAACCTACACAATAAATGCTCAAGAGTCTCACCCAAACTTCTAACCACAATGCTGAAGGAATATGTATTTCTTCGTTTCTCTGAAGAACAGCGAAGACTTGTTTTAGTTGAAAAATACAACTTTACATGGCAGTAGCTAAAAATTATCACATATTACTATTTATTCAGAAAGGAGTTACATTGAATATATATATATATATATATTTATATAATGTATATCCAGCTCCTGCTTTTACAACTATAATAAGAAGGCCAAATATAAAACTACCTCTTGAAAATAAAAAAAAATCCTCAGCAAAGAGACTAGCTATCGCTTACCAGTCACTGTATATTAAACAATTAACTCTTTGCTGCCCAGGCAGATATAAACCTCTTTAAGTTCTGGCAACTGCTGTGGATTCGTCCATTTCCAACATTTTCCAATCCTTCATTTTTTTAATGTTTTTAAGATTCCCAAATGTGTCAAAGTATAATGTTTGTTTGTTTGTTTGTTAAGAAAGCATCAAAGCTTGTTTCTGAATTGTATGTGCTATACAGGCATACCCCGCATTAACATACGCAATGGGACCGGAGCATGTATGTAAAGCGAAAATGTACTTAAAGTGAAGCAGTACCTTTTTTCCACTTATTGATGCATGTACTGTACTGCAATCGTCATATATGTGCATAACTGATGTAAATAACACATTTGTAACAGGCTCTATAGTCTCCCCGCTTGCGCACAGCTTCGGTATAGGTAGGGAGCCGGTATTGCTGTTCAGGACGTGCTGACAGGCGCATGCGTGAGCTGCCGTTTGCCTATTGGCCGACATGTACTTACTCGCAAGTGTACTTAAAGTGAGTGTCCTTAAAGCGGGGTATGCCTGTACTGCAATTTAATGCCACATGCATTGTACAACTCTGCTTCTAGCACAATTCATGTTGAAATTGTTTTTTTACTAGGAAAGAAAGAATCCCCTGTGTGCGGCAGTAAGAAACACCCCCAGTGTAAAAATTCAACTTTTAATTGTATAATTTAAAAACATATGTATTTGGGAGTAACAACGACAAATGACGAACGACAAATAAAATATTAAAAACGGAGAACGGCGTGTATATGTGCTTACACTTAAGTTTCCAGCACCACTAGCCCTATATAGCTTAATTGAAACATTAATTTAGAGTATATGTTCATCTGGCACTATACAGTGATAGTATTTATAGTGGTAGGACTCAAACAAATCTGCCACTTATTCCAGAAGAGTTTTCTTTGTGCTAAGCATTAGCTGAGGGTGTTACGATATTATCTATTAAGCCAGACTGACACCATTAACACACTTAAGTGTAAGCACATATACGCCTACACGCCATTCTCAATATTTTATTTGTCGTTCGTCATTCGTCGTTGTTACTCCCCCAACACAAATATGTTTTAATTATACAATTACAAGTTTAATTTTTACACTGCAAGGTGTTTCTTAGTAACGCACAAGGGGATTCTTTCTTTCCTAGTAAATACATTACCATGTTCCCTGCGAGCACCACCCCATTTCTGCTGTTTGGGACCTTATTCATCCCGTATTATTAGCACTCAGAGACGTTTGAGCAGAATTACTCCACGCCCTAAAAAGCGTACCTTTGTTTTCATTGAAATTGTTTTTCCCTCATAGTTATACTTCACTCACTGGTCACGTTTAAGGGTGTATTTTTTCAAAGCAATTCAATTACTGTACAATCAGTTTGATTATATTGTTGTAATTATATCAGACCAACATGCAAAGCATTTCATTATCTACCTAGGTAATTACATATATAGATTTGTTTTTAAATGGTCAAATCCTACAGTTGGTACAACTTAATTGTGAAATGTCATATGTATTAGACTGGTACTGTATGTTTTGAATTGGCGGTTTTCTCAGGGTGGTTTAAGCGATTCACTTTTACTTTGTGCATTTAGGACTGTAGGATGGTGTATCGCACATCAGCATTAAACAAGATCTAAATTCTAGGTTACCAACCTCCATTCTCATGGATTAAACCTACATGATATATGACACAGGGGGTAAACATCCCAGATGTATATTATGCTTTTTTATATTTCAGCATTTACATAAGTTAGAATTAAGCAATTTCATTAAGTCCTAATTTAGTGCTGACTAAATTATTTGTAGTATTTACCTACTTATCAGTAAGTATATGAAATTACATTTGCTGTCCTTTAACACAAGGGCAGTTATGTGTTAATGTTACCTGGCTGCACAATTTGGACATAAATACCAGTCTGAATAACTGTAAAGTGCAAGATCCAAAACAAATGAGATGCAGGGGATATGGACATTAAAAAAAAAATGCATTTTCCTTTCAAAGCAGAGTGAGAAAACATTGAGGTCTGGAACAGAAATCAGGCAGGTGGAGTGAAACGTAAAGAATGAAAGTACAGGGGGAACTGCATGTGAGGAAGAAGAGGAGATTCAAAAATGAATGTTGCATACTGGAGCATTGCTCAAAAAACCGTGTTGCTTCACGTCAATGGATAAAGGGGCTTTGTTTCTGTTTTGCATTACTTGCACAAGTGAGTGCTTTGGGGAGTTGGGGGAAGAGGAGTTGGGTTAAGAGGAATTGGGGAAGAGGTGTATCAAATGTTAATGGTTGGTGTAGTGAACTAAATCCACCAGGTCTTTGGTGGCATGAGCAAGATTTATGCATATGCTGCTGCTGCATACACACATTTGCACTGTGTTTTGGATCAAATGACACTATTTTGATACATATCCACCAGTGAAAAGACAGGTGGGGAGGAGACTAACACGTTATTGATTAAAGTAATAATGTTCTTGTCAGTGGCCATTTCAAATTTCCATTAGTGTCAGAACAGCACAAGTCAACGTGTCATGGGCCAGAAGCCATGGCATGGTAAGACCAAAGAAATAAAGCATCAATATTATCGGTTTGGCTACTTTCATGTAAGTGCCCAAGTATGTGTCACGGCTGATGGACAACTGTATAAAAATGGCTAGGTATTGTGGGGTGCCAGTATGTAGCGAATAAAATACAGAAAATGAAAAGGAAGGTGAAAAATCTAAATTATACTTAAGCCCTTGCAGTCGCATCCAACAGATGAAAGGAAGAAACTGACCAATTTTGCCACAATCAGTCGATAGAAAGTTCCATGATGCATGTGTTGAAAAAATACAAATATTTATTTAAGACATAATGCAAAAGGCCTGTTTGTTGAACCACTTGGGTCTTTTTCAAGGCAGAGGCCTTTATTCTGTAAGGTGTGATAACGCAGATGGTGTGCTATCGCATGAAAAGCCCCATTAAAGTCAATGTGACTCTTCATGCTATAGCACATAATCTATGCTATCAGACCGTACAGCAGGGGGGCGCTCCAAATGTATTTTTTTTGGGGGGGGGGCGGCGCTTACAGAGGCTCCCGCGCTCTTTCCCACCAAATGTAATTAAATGCTGGGGGCGCGCGCGAGGCCTCTGTATGTCCCTTAACAGCTCTCAGGTGACTTCTGGCAACACGGTGTCAAGTGACGCCATGGGAGCACATGATGTCATGACGCTTGAAACCGCAAGAGAAAAGGTGGAGAGGGGGGTGTGAGCAGGGGGGAGAGCAGGTTGGGGGGCGCAGACAAAAAAAGTTTGTGCACCCCTGCCTTACAGAATAAGTACATTAGAATGTTTCCTTGAAAAAAATAACATTCTATCCCTTAAAACATACAGACCTATGTTGGTCGAAACATCTGCTTTTTGGATTATGTCTTAAATGAAGCTTTTTATCAACTTGTAGCCATCAAATACTATACCTATGTGCAGGTGGCCAGAAATATACTCAATTTGTGTCGGTTGTGTCTCTTACCATAACTGCCATGGCTGTTTCTAGCACAATATTGTGAATAAAAATGTTTCGATTTATTGAAGGTTTCGTCTTGCAGATGATGTACAAATAACTTACATTTACAGTTGTTAAAAATATTGATGGTATAATAATATGTCATTATTGTTCTGCTTTTCAGAAAATCAACAGCATTAGCACTAGTAATGCAGACCTTTCATTCCCCAATCTCGGGATGTACCAGCTTGATGTTACATTGAAAAGGGGAAATAATTTAGCAGCTCGTGATCGTGGAGGTAAGACTATGCTTCTAACCTTGCAGATTTTCCATGTTAAATTCATTTAATCTGTTGATATGTTAATATAATGAACACCTACAACAATAGACACTGCAACATTGGCTGTCTGCTTTATTTGTTTGAATATTTGACATCATTTAGCAAAACAATAATTCAAATCACAGTTTCAGAGGTTATTAAAAAATCATACAAAAAGCCAATTGTTTAAGGAGCTGACTAAAATATAATTAATATTCTGTCATAACTTCAGTCAGAGAAATATTTGTTCACTTTGCTTAGTCAGGCTGCCTCATATTTTAGCTGCAGTAATTTAACAGTATGCCAAATCATTCTATGCAGACCCAAAGAAACAAAAGGATCCCACAAAGCACTCAATTACACGCACACGCACACGCACACGCACACACACACATACTGTACCATTTAACCATCTTCTAACAAACCTACTAAGGTCACAACTATATCACAGAATATTGTACAGACCAGTATATAGAAAACAGAAAATAACCAGTCAGCCCCTCAGGATATTAAATACAAAGACATCCAAAGTACCACAACAGTAATATCAGAATAATACAGACAGAAGAATTCTAAATTATCACAGTCATTGTTTCAGAATAACACAGACAGGATTCAAAATTAACGCACACCAAAATCTTCAGGTTTATCAAGGCTTTACCTCAATCTCTCAGAAAGGATCCCAAGTCTATATCTATATTTAGCCCTTGTGGATCAAGGTCTTAAGGGTATAGATCCAAATAGGTCTCCTGCCTTGAAATTTGAATAACTTTTTTTCCTCCCCTCCAGTTTTGTTTGACTTTGTCAATACCTATGAATGTCAATCCCTTTGGGTCCTGTGCATGGAATTCTTTGAAATGCCTTGATACACTGTGTTGTGTGAGTCCCTTTTCTATATTCACTATACAGTATGTTCTGCAATTCTCACTTTGAGTTTCCTCTTTGTGCGTCCCACATACTGTTTGTGGCAAGGACATTGCAGAACATATATAGTGAAGGTAGAGTTACAATCAATAAGATGTTCAATTTCATGACTGTTTGGTTACCTCTGATTGTACAAATTTAGTTGACTTCGTCGAATTAGGATGTCATCTGCATCCTTTACAGCTCAGACAATTGTAGAAACCTTGTGTGATTGTGTTCGTTCTAACTACTTCCTTTTTTGGCAACTCGGTTCCAGTCTTTGTTTAAGATTTGGGGCTTTAGTGAAAATTATCTGTGGTCTTTTAGGGAGGATTTGTTGTAAAAGGGGATCTTTATGCAGAACACCCCAATGTCTCTGAATGATTTTTTGGATTTGGGGTGCTGAGCTACTATATCTAGTTACAAATGGTATGTTAACTTTACTATCTAGAATATCCTTATACATTATTGTTTTATCCTTATATTTAATCAACTCAGCTCGTTCCATTTGTCAAACCTTATCATAGGCGCCCTCTACTATTTTCTTTTTGTATTTTCGCTCTTTAAATTTCTGCATCATATCTTGTGTTTGTTCTTTAAACACAATTTCCTGAGTACAGTTTCTTTTAAGTTTTAAGTCTATTAGGATATTTTCTATCAACCTATTAAGGTTGTCACTGTCTCCCTCTAGAAAATTGTTGCAGTCCACATCCTTAATGTATGTTCTAGTCTCTAACTGCCCATTATTAATATATATCTGAAGGTCTAAAAACTCGATTTGTTCTGTACTGAATGTGTGTGTAAATTGGAGATAATATGGGTTGGAATTTAAGTTAGCCAGAAATACCTCCACAGGTCTACATCACCCTGCCAAATGAACAATATGTCGTCAATGTATCTATGCCATTGTACCAGGTTAGCGCCAAACTGGTGGTCAGACCAAATGTACTCGTCCTCCCACATGCCCATAAATATGTTGGCATAGTTCGGTGCAAACCTGGACCCATGGCAGTACCTCTGACCTGCAAGAAGAACTTATCGGGATACCAAAAGTAATTATGGCCTAAAATATACTTTATGCTGTCAACTATGAATGAGATTTGAGATTGGTCCAGTTTTCCATTACTAACTAGATTACTTTCAATGGCTGTGCAACCCTGACTATGATCTATTACGGTATAGAGAGAGGATACGTCACAAGTGACGAGTATGTAATCCTCTCTTCAAACCACATCTTTCAATATATTAAGAACCTGGATGGTATCTTTAAGATATGATTTTAGATTCTTAACAGGTTCCTTGAGAAATTGGTCTATATAACCAGAAAGGTTAGCTGTAAGAGATTTAATTCCTGATACAATAGGTCGCCGGGGGTGGTTTGGGGTGCTCTTATGCAATTTTGGCAAATAATAAAAAATCAGAATTCTTGGAGATTCTATGTTCAGAAATTCCCATTCCATTTTTACTTAAAATGCCTTCTGCTAGGCCCTTATTCAATAACACCATTAGTTCCTGATGGAATCTATTAGTTGAATTGCCATCCAATAACATATATGTATTGTATCATTGAGCAATCTGAAAGCTTCTATATCATAATCCACTTTATTGAACACCCCCCCCCCCTTATCCGCTGGTTTTATTACTATATCCTCTCTTTTTGCAAGTTCCTGTATAGCTTCTAGTTCTTTTTTCGAAAGATTTTTTCGTATTTTTAGTATTTTTGGACCTTTCTAATTTCTCTAGATCTTCCTACACTAATTTGCTGAAGGTATCGATATGCCCACTTTTCAAATAACTAGGGTAAAAAATCGAATTCCTCCGCAATGTTGTATGCTGATACCTATTGCATGTGGTGCCAATAACATAATTTTTATCATATGTGACATTTTGTTTCATAAAGTACTTCTTGAGGGTTACATTTCTGGCAAACGTACTAATATCTATATACGTATTAAACGTATTTACTTTATGGTTAGGTGCAAATGCCAACCCTTTACTTAGCACATTTATCTGTTCTGTTGTCAGTTTAATTTGACTGAGATTGAAAATTCCATTCTGATTTTCCCTTAATGCATCGGGTTTTTTTTTTGGAGGTTTTTGTGGGCTTTCTCTGTTCCTTTTCAGTGGGCTTGTTGTTCTGCCACTCTCCTGTTGTAACCTTGTCTTTTCTAACTCTCGGAGTTTGTCCCTCTCTTGTCTTTTCTCTAAAAAACTGGATGAAGTTGTTGGTCTTTCTTCCTGAAAAGCATCCTCTCTATCTTGGTCTCTTTGATAAGTATAATGCTTTTTCTTATTCTTTTTATTATACCCTCTCCAACTACCTTGCCAGATTTATTGTTAGTTCTGTCCTTTGGCTTTCATTCCTCTGACCGGCCGGTCTCGGTGCCTCAGAGAGCTTGTTTCCCTGGGCTCTCATCCTCACCTTTGCTGCATTAGCTTTCAATCAGTGCTGAGGTTAGACCTTTGCCTTTGTAGAGTTATTGATACACATTCACTCTGTCTATTCTGGGGTCACACCTTTTTGTTTTTAAATATGTTTTAAGTGTATTGTAGTTGAATATAATAAAATGTTACATACTTTTGGGATTATCTGCGTGCTCACTATTGAGACTTGTTGTTGTCTTTTGTTGTCTTTTGTTGTGAGCACTCAGTTAATATATATATATATATATATATATATATTACGAAAAACAGAAATACAATAAGCGCAACCACACGGAAATTAGAAAATGGAATAATTACCACATATCATGGAGGGTATATACCCTTACAGTCTAACTATCCCTGACTCAATATGCAGCCAAAAGGTCTACCGCTCCACGGGCTGGTAACGAAATGTACACAAAGAGTGACCTAGGCGCAAATGGAGACAAGAAAAAAGAAAACACATAGGGTAGTATGTTCAGACTTAATAAACCGCCAGAAGGTATAATATGCACTTACAGTATAGACGATAAAATCAAGCCTTGCATCCACTCTGGGATCTGGAACAATTTTGTGATGGATCTGGAACAGCTGGGCATCCACAGCAATTTTGATCTCCAGCACAAATTAACATGCATGAAGAGAGATAAATTGCAAATTGTGTAACACAGTTTATTAAAATTATTGATAAAAATAACTATAAGTAAAACACTCACATTCTGTGAGATAACATAAAACTTTTGAGAATTCTGAGCTTCTCACACTCATAGAAACAGGATATTAGTCCTTAGCAGATTTCTTCAGCAGTCCTTGGTATATGGGTTATTGATCACAAGTGAAATACTCCTGGTTATATGCAGCAAACACACTTGGTGTTTCTATTGCTCCACAGTCTCTAAATGAGTGCCTTTTCCGTTTTTCACAACCTAATTAGGTCTATTACGCCGCTCCTAATGTCTATATGGTACTCACGGTACTTTCTTATAGGTGCAGTCCACAGTGGCACTTTGTGTGTTGTTATTCAGTTCTCACGAAGAGTCCTCTGTGTTCCAGTGATTCCCCACGGCTCCAGGGGACGTTCCGTGCCACGTGACGGCGCGGTGACGTCACTCACTCTCGCGAGAGTTCGTCCGTTATGCTGTGGGAGCAGGGCCTCGATCCTCTGCACTGCCGATCTCCCTGCAGGCAAATAGTGGGACAGGCGGCCACCGGCACCTCCTTGCTGCTGTCTGCTGATTCCAATGAGTCTGCTCTGTTCAATGTACACCACGCCCTACGCGTTTCTCCGTTAGGCTTCGTCAGGGGCTGATAATGCTCTCTCTCCCTCATCTGGGGTTATATACAGTGGTAGTGGAAGACAATTTTGGTGTAATACACTACAATGAGGATTGTTGTAAAAAACACAATAGGTAGCGGTAATTTACCCCCTCAATTATGCATATTAATGAATTAAAAAATCAAAAATAAAACCCAATTAACACAAAAATGCAGGGAATTACTGCTTCAACGCAAAAAGTGTCACGCTCTCCTTGGTCAGGGGCATTCCAAGGGCGAGTTCCTGCGTTTGCGCCGGAAACTGCTCACCTTGGAGTGCTTCGTCCAGTAGGGCGAGAGAGATGAGAGAAAGATTCGTCGAGGGGATATGACAGCTCAAATTTGGATCTGGCGTACCAAAATGCACTAGATACTGACAGACAAGGGATTATCAGCATGACAGATAACCGTATGAGGCAAGACAAAACAAGCAGGGCACGGAAGCGCCATTTCTTTGTTCACTAATTTTAGTGAAAAAGCTAATTGTATCAAAAGCATTATACACAAAACACTGGGCCAAACATATCTTTTAGACACCCTTGCTAAGCAAATGGTCTGTGTAAGGCCCTAAGGTAGTATTTCGAAAAAGCGGATACACTTGGTAATCTTTTATCTCCTAGCATGTTAAAATCAACCAATCAGATATAATACAGACGGGGCCTTTTTTTCCAAAATTAATGTCGTTCATAATGTGGACATTGCAAGATTCTGACCCGAATAGATCCAAACCATGAATTTCAAACCGTGAGGAAACACGCAGATTTATATGTAGACGTTTTTGTGGTGTCAGACAAGTTGTTTGTATGAATACATACAATGACGGATGTAAAAAAACAATACGTGAGGGCTAACCAGTAGAGCCTCAAAATCCGCATTTTGGAAACACTTGAGATTATAAAAAATAATGACATGACACATCCAGTACCAATACATTTCAATACTTGTCCATTGGGCTCTTAAAGAATCTTAAAATGTTGTGCCATTGAACATGTGCTCTCCCCACGGGGGGGGATAGAGTTAAGATCTACATCAGCGAGAGGCCCATTGGATCCATACATGAATACTTTACAGCCCAATGGACTTAATATTGAATGGGATCTGCGATGCTTTTTAAGTATAGGTAATGTGTTGATTTGAGTTGCAATAATTTGTGTCCTCCACTAAAGTTTTAGGTATCTTAATTTAATAACTATATCAAGTTATAGCTTTGCTCTGTTCATACCTACTTTTTCCAATCTTTTTCCCCCTCCCCTCTCTCCTCTTTACCCCCCCCCCCCTCCTCTTCGTCTTCCCCCCCCCCTCCTTTTTCTTCCTTGTTTCCCCTAATCCAGGTATTGTGGTGCCTACTGGTCACACAAGTTATGTAATAGCAATCAGATTGTTTAATATATTGATGTTGTCATCGGAATAAGAGTTTACATATTATTATGCATTTGAAACTGTGTTCAAGTTTTAGACATAGACATAAGGAACCATTCACATCTTTGCAGTGATGAGATGCGCTTCGTTTATAACAATTACGTAGGGCTAACCAGTAGAGCCCTAAAAATCCGCATTTTGGAACACTTGAGACTTATAAAAAATAATGACATGACACATCCAGTACCAATACATTTCAATACTTGTCCATTGGGCTCTATAAAGAATCTTAAATGTTGTGCCATTGAACATGTTGCTCTTCCCCCACGGGGAGGGGATAGAGTTAAGATCTTACATCAGCGAGAGGCCCATTGGATCCATACACTGAATACTTTACAGCCCAATGGACTTAATATTGAATGGGATCTGCGATGCTTTCTTTAGATATAGGTAATGTGTTGATTTTGAGTTGCAATAATATTGTGTCCTCCAACTAAAGTTTTAGGTATCTTAATTTAATAACTATATCAAGTTATAGCTTTGCTCTGTTCTATTCCTACTTTTTCCATCTTTTTCCCCCTCCCCCCCCTTCCCTTTCCCCCCCCCCCTCCTCCTTCCCTCCCCCCCCCTCCTTTTCTTCCTTTTTTCCCCTTTCCAGGTATTTGGTACTACTGTCACACAGTATCATGTAATAGCAATCAGATTTGTTTAATATATGATGTTGTATCGGCATAAGAGTTTACATATCATTATGCATTTGAAACTGTGTTCAAGTTATTAGACATAGACATAAGGAACCATTCACATCTTTGCAGTGATGAGACGAGCTTTTTATAACACTTATTTACTGTCAATACATTGCCTGATGCTACATCCTAAGTGTATATATATATATGTATGATACACACACACACACATATATGTATGATACATACAACATTCATAGGTTTAATGTATCAGCATGACACAGGAAAGCAATAATTACACTGGCAATGGTAATGAACAGGTTAAATTTTTAATTGATTTTCGCGGGCTTTTTGAGTGTATATAATCTGGCAGTCACCGCTTCTCCCCACTCCGAGACGAAGCCCTATCTGTAAGGGTGAAACTCCGTAGAGGGGAGATTGCGGTGTAGCCCTTGTGTTGTGGTCAATAAAGTTTTTCAGAAGAACATCCGGGAGCTTCATTTCTTCAGACATGCGCAGTAGCGCCGTTTCACTTCTTCGTTCGCTACAGGTGCCCAGCATCATGTATCACACAGGGTCTGGAGGCCTGTTGGTGGGTCCCGCCAGGCGCCATGGTCCACCGGGTGGTCTCCGCGGGTCACCGTGGGCCACAATGGGGTCCCCACGGTAGGCCCGCGGATGTCTGGGGGGCCCCGGGTCAAACCCACAGGAGTCTGAGGGGCCTCGGGTGGTTCCCACGGGGGTCTGAAGGCAGACGCCGAGGAGGAAGGACCTCCTACAGAAGAAAGAAGGCCAAGGCGTGGTCAAAGAAGAGAAGAAGACCCCGGAAGAGAGCAGAAGATACAAGAAAGAAGAATACAGATGAAGATGGATTACAAATATAAGACTCCTGGATTGCTCTGTTTTATTATTTTATGGTTTATTATTTTATGGTTTATTATTTTATGGGTTCCTGTGGGTGGATTGGTTCGAGAGTAAGCTGTTCAACGGGAGTCGGTGAGTGGGTCAAGTAATGGTAAGTGAACAAAATAATTTTTTTTTTTACTTGTACATGTTTTTATGATTTTTTTTACATGTGATTTTTTTTTTTAAAGATCATTTCTTGCCACTGTATGTATGTATGTATGTCTCTAGATCGATATATACATACAGGGTAAGAAATGATTTTGTTTGAAAAGCTTGTTTTGCAGTATTTAAAATGATTTTGGCTATGCTGCTATGCATAAATGTGTGTGTAATGTATTTTCTAATTAGATAGATGTAATTTTTGGTCTTGTATGGTGTACTTTAGGTCATGGTGAGGCTTGCTTTTGTATATTGTATTCTTTTTGGTACTTATATTTTGTCTGATGGTAACTTGTTCTGTTTAACGATTGAAATAGTTAATTGTGTACTGTAATTGTTATGGATGGTATTTAAATTGTTTTTGGATGAGATTAATGAATGCTAATTGATTTATGGTGACTTGCTTGGTTTAAATAGTATAC
>WSYH01010931.1:0-21956 GCA_036426205.1 Ascaphus truei
TATAGGACCCTTTCAGTATGAGATGGGTAGGCAGATTATTGGAGATAAGGAGAAAGAGAGGTATTAAACAAATTATTTGCCTCTTTGTTTACCAGGGAAGAATCAAGTTCAATAGTAGCGCCACAGGAGGAAGCCACAACCTCCATATTAATGACCAATTGGTTAACTGAGAAAGAAGTTCATAAGCGACTTGAAAAAATTAAAGTAAATAAGGCACCTGGCCCCGATGGCATACATCCAAGAGTTCTCAAGGAGTTAAGCTCAGTAATAGCAAAACCATTATATTTAATATTCAAGGACTCCATTTCCACAGGCTCAGTACTACAAGATTGGCGTAAAGCAGATGTGGTGCCTATATTTTAAAAGGGAGCTAGATCACACCCAGGGAATTACAGACCTTTAAGCCTGACCTCAATAGTAGGGAAACTACTTGAAGGTTTAATACGGGATAAAATTTAGGAATACCTAATGGAAAACAAAATTATTAGTAATAGTCAGCATGGATTTATGAAGGATAGATCTTGCCAAATTAACCTTATTTGTTTCTTTGAGGAGGTAAGTAGAAATTTAGACCAGGGTAATGCAGTTGATGTGGTCTACTTAGATTTTGCAAAGGCTTTTGATACGGTTTCACACAAGAGGTTGGTGTACAAAATAAAGAAAATTGGACTCAGTAATTATATATGCACCTGGATTGAAAACTGGTTAAAGGACAGACAACAGAGGGTTGTCATAAATGGAACTTTTTCAGGTTGGGCTAAAGTCGTGAGTGGAGTACCTCAAGGATCGGTACTGGGACCCCTGCATTTTAACTTGTTTATTAATGAGCTTGAGGTTGGGATCAAGAGCAAAGTCTCCATCTTTGCTGATGATACTAAATTGTGTAAAGTAATTGAATCAGAGCAGGATGTAATTTCTCTTCAGAAGGACTTGGAGAGACTGGAAACGTGGGCAGGTAAATGGCAGATGAGGTTTAATACAGATAAATGTAAGCTTATGCATTTGGGATGCAAGAATAAAAAGGCGACTTACAAATTAAATGGAGATATATTGGGGGAATCCTTGATGGAGAAGGATTTAGGAGTGCTTGTAGACAGCAGGTTTAGCAATAGTGCCCAATGTCATGCAGTAGCTGCAAAGGCAAACAAGATCTTATCTTGCATCAAACGGGCAATGGATGGAAGGGAAGTGAACATAATTATGACCCTTTACAAAGCATTAGTAAGACCACACCTTGAATATGGAGTACAATTTTGGTCACCAATCCTTAGAAAATACATTATGGAACTAGAGAGAGTGCAGAGAAGAGCCACCAAATTAATAAAGGGGATGGACATTCTAATTTATGAGGAGAGGCTAGCTAAATTAGATTTATTTACATTAGAAAAGAGGCGTCTAAGAGGGGATATGATAACTATATACAAATATATTCAGGGACAGTACAAGGAGCTTTCAAAAGAACTATTCATCCCACGGGCAGTACTAAGGACCCAGGGCCATCCCTTAAGGTTGGAGGAAAGGAAATTTCACCAGCAACAAAGGAAAGGGTTCTTTACAGTAAGGGCAGTTAAAATGTGGAATTCATTACCCATGGAGACTGTGATGGCAGATACAATAGATTTGTTCAAAAAAAGGTTGGACATCTTTTTAGATGGGAAAGGTATACAGGGCTATACCAAATAAGTATACATGGGAAGGATGTTGATCCAGGGATTAATCCGATTGCCAATTTTTGGAGTCAGGTAGGAATTTATTTTCCCCCTTAATGGGGTTTTTTGTTTGCCTTCCTCTGGATCAATAAGTAAGTATAGATATAGGATAAAGTATCTGTTGTCTAAATTTAGCATAGGTTGAACTTGATGGACCTACGTCTTTTTTCAACCTCATCTACTATGTATGTAACTATGTATGAGAACACATGCCGTTAGAAATGTCTGCTCAAAAGAAACCTCTGTTCTGTTACGCCTATTTAATCTATTGTGCTTTTCAATACCGAACTGAGAGAAGAGCAACTGTAGCGGACATAATTGACCATATCACAGCAAATGATCATTTTTATAAAAATCATCCAAAGCAGAAGGACTGGCGAAATTCTAACAGATGTACTTTATCAACCAATGATTGTTTTATTTGGAACCCACCATTTGGCGGAAACAGGGGTGACTGTTGGGCAGTGCATGGATCAAGTATGCGTATATTTGCAACTGGCAATTTAAGAAGAAGAGACCGAAATTGTGGACCCAATGATATAGGTGCCCGGAGCGATGCCTTAAATGTTCAGCCAAATTGTTGTTATTTTCAAACGGATATGTACAACCAATACCACAACAATGCCGGAGCTAGCTATGACATTAACATGCATACTAACGACCTTACTAAAGCAGATGAAATGCCACAAAGTAACTATCTGTATCCGCCTCAGTAGATGACACAATATCCCAACTTTTACGGATCAAGCTGGAACCCCAACGAGATGAACACACAGAACAAACAATTAATTGAAAACAGCAGCTACCTCCAAAACACCACTTGCATGGCAGCTCCGAATATGAATGCTATATAATACAGGTAACTATAAACAATTTACTTTTAACAATTAGTGAATCGCTTGTTTCCGAATGATATGCATATGCGTTCCAGCCATAACGCATGCGCGTACCACTGCTAAATGTGGTCTATGTTTGTTTGTAAAATTTCCCTTCCCGTTTTACCTCTTCTCCGTTATCTGTTAATATTACAGAGATAGCGCCGTGAAGCGCAACAGATGCCGGCACACATTTCTGAAAGAAGGTAAGATACAGTTAACGAGATCCATGCCAGATAGTTACATGTTCAGGGCAATGGCGAGTGCAATTAGAGGTCGTCCTGCGCATCCATTAAATGTCATGACACAAGGTGTACGCCCCTCTGTTCGAAAGAAAAACTTACTATATTTTAAAAAGGAGTTAAAGAAATGGCATTTTTTGAACAAATCTATTGTATCTGCCATCACAGTCTCCATGGGTAATGAATTCCACATTTTAACTGTCCTTACTGTAAAGAACCCTTTCCTTTGTTGCTGGTGAAATATCCTTTCCTCCTACCTTAAGGGATGGCCCCGAGTCCTTTGTACTGCCCGTGGGATGAATAGTTCTTTTGAAAGCTCCTTGTATTGTCCCCGAATATATTTGTATATAGATATCATATCCAATCTTAGACGCCTTTTTTCTAATGTAAATA
The DNA here is from genome assembly GCA_036426205.1 of Ascaphus truei. Lineage (NCBI taxonomy): Eukaryota > Metazoa > Chordata > Amphibia > Anura > Ascaphidae > Ascaphus > Ascaphus truei. The sequence continues at coordinate 3,220 of WSYH01010931.1, forward strand.
AATCTAATTTAGCTAGCTTCTCCTCATAAGTTAGATGTCCATCCCCTTTATTAATTTGGTGGCTCTTCTCTGCACTCTCTCTAGTTTCATAATGTCTTTTCTTAGGATTGTTGCCCAAAATTGTACTCCATATTCAAGGTGTGGCCTTACTAATGCTTTATAAAGGGGCATCATTATGTTTACTTCCCTTCCATCCATTTCCCGTTTGATGCAAGATAAGACCTTGTTTGCCTTTGCAGCTACTGCATGACATTGGGCACTATTGCTAAGCCTACTGTCTACAAGCACTCCTAAATCCTTCTCCATCAAGGATTCCCCCAATATATCTCCATTTAATTTGTAAGTCGCCTTTTTATTCCTGCATCCCAAATGCATAACCTTACATTTATCTGTATTAAACCTCATTTGCCATTTACCTGCCCACGTTTCCAGTCTCTCCAAGTCCTTCTGAAGAGAAATTACATCCTGCTCTGATTCTATCACCTTACACAATTTAGTATCATAAGCAAAGATGGAGACTTTGCTCTCGATCCCAACCTCAAGGTCATTAATAAACAAGTTAAAAAGCAGGGGTCCAAGTACTGATCCCTGAGGTACTCCACTCACGACATTAGCCCAACCTGAAAAAGTTCCATTTATGACAACCCTCTGTTGTCTGTCCTTTAACCAGTTTTCAATCCAGGTGCATATATTATTACTGAGTCCAATTTTCTTTATTTTGTACAGCAACCTCTTGTGTGAAACCATATCAAAAGCCTTTGCAAAATCTAAGTAGACCACATCAACTGCATTACCCTGGTCTAAATTCCTACTTACTGTGCCTCCTCAAAGAAACAAATAAGGTTAGTTTGGCAAGATCTATCTTTCATAAATCCATGCTGACTATTACTAATAATTTTGTTTTCCATTAGGTATTCCTGAATATTATCCCGTATTTTAAACTTCAAGTAGTTTCCCTACTATTGAAGTCAGGCTTACAGGTCTGTAATTTTCCGGTTGTGATCTAGCTCCCTTTTTAAATATAGGCACCACATCTGCTTTACGCCAATCTTGTGGTACTGAGCCTGTTGAAATGGAGTCCTTGAATATTAAATATAATGGTTTGGCTATTACTGAGCTTAACTCCTTGAGAACTCTTGGATGTATGCCATCAGGCCAGGTGCCTTATTTACTTAAAATTTTTCAAGTCGCTTATGAACTTCTTCCTCAGTTAACCAATTGGTCATTAATATGGAGGTTGTGGCTTCTTCCTGCGGCACTACTATTGAACTTGATTCTTCCCTGGTAAACACAGAGGCAAATAATTTGTTTAATACCTCAGCTTTTGCCTTATCTCTAATAATCTGCCTACCCATCTCACACTGAAAGGGTCCTATATTTTCTTTTCTTATTTTTTTGTTATTATGGTACTTAAAGAACTCTTTAGGATTGACCTTACTTTCTATTGCAATCCTTTTTTCATTATCTATTTTTGCTAATTTGATTGCCCTTTTGCAATTTTTGTTACATTCCTTATAATTCTGATACGATGTCTCTGTCCCTTCTGACTTAAAGAATCTAAACGCCTTCCTCTTCTTGTCCATTTCCTCCCCAACCTTTCTATTTAGCAACATTGGTTTTGACTTATTTCTTTTATACTTATTACCCAAGGGTATACACTGATAAGTGTGCTTTTCTAACAATGTTTTAAAGACTGCCCATTTATCTTCTACATTTTCCCTGCAAAAACATCATCCCATTGTTTTACTACTGTATTAGACCTCAGTTTATTAAAATCTGCCTTTCTAAAATTTTAGGTGTTTGTTGAACCCAAGAAATCTGTTTTTTAATAATTTATTTCAAATGAGACCATGTTATGATCACTGTTACCCAAATGTTCCAGGACTTGAATATTTGTTATTACTTCTACATTGTTTGATATGAACAAATCCAGTATTGCCCCTCTCCTGGTTGGTTCCTCAATAATTTGGGTCATATAATTGTCTTTAAGCACCCCAAAAACCTGTTTCCTTTTGTTGTAACGCTAATCTCATTGCCCCAATCTATGTCTGGATAATTAAAATTCCCCATTATGCAAACATAACCCAGTTTTGATGCCATCTCCATTTGCAAAAGTATTTTAGCTTCCTCAATCTCACAGATATGTGGTGGTTTATAGCATATTCCACAAACATTTTCTTTATACTTTTACCTTCACTGCTAATTTAAATCCACAAAGTCTCTACATTTTCATCATTCCCTTCATAAACATCATCCCTTATAATAGGTTTTAGATCCGGTTTAACATATCAACATACTCCACCTCCCCTTCTATTTGTTCGATCCTTCCGAAAAAGGGAATAACCCTCTAAATTAACTGACCAGTCATGAGTTTCATCCCACCATGTTTCAGTAATGCCTATGATTTCATACTGCTCCCTTGCAGCTATTAATTCAAGCCCCCCCCCCCATTTTATCTGCCAGGCTTCTTGCATTAGCAAGCATGCATTTAAGGTTTTTTTTCAGCCTGTACTATTATCTTATCTGTTCCTTCCTTTCTTCGCCCACTTGGTTTAGTCTTTAGAAGTTTTCTAGTATTATCTGTATTTACTATGGGTGTCTCACTGCTTGTCAAACTCGCACTTGCCCCCATTCTACCTCCATACCACCTTGGATCCTCCTCTACTCCATTTAGTTCATTATCTGTTTCATTCCCCTCCCCCTCCATCCTCCATTAAAATCCTCTCCAAACTTTTAGCATTCTCCCCCCCATCACAGACGATCCCTCTTCATTGTACGATAAGTTCGTATTTAACACGAAAAAATTACATTATATAATGTATATTAGAATTAGTTTAATGAAACTATTAACGTCATTTATAAAACATTACAATAGATACAAATGACTTAGGTAACATGTCACTACATTATTGCATTATGAACATAGTCAATATGCACCATTTGAGTTCGAGCTCATGTTCAACTACGGTGTGTGAAGGATTACACAATGTGTTATCCTATATATTTAATGTATTCATGAAACATCAACATGAGTAATTGTATGAAGCATTCACATGAAATATGACTATTGTAGTGTGTCAGATTGACATCCAACTAATGTCACTATTGTTAGGGACACATACCAGGTTACTGATCCAACATATCAACATGTAAGTAGCTCACACTCCTGCAGGCTTATTGAAAGAATGTATGTTGTAATTGTTAATTAATTTCATAATGTGAACAATAAAAATTCTAAACATATTTACCAACACAACTCGAAATAATTCTCGTGACTTTTTTTTGTGTATTTTGAAGTGACAAAGGTCAGAAACATTTAATATATGTCAATGTTCAGTACTTGGTAAGTCAAAATCTAACATTAGAGGCATATTCATCAATACTGCTATATCTCTTATCATCTTGCACAAGACTCTGCATTGTATGATGCACACAAAGGGTGTGGGACATGAATTTGAGAAGGATAAATGTGTTAAACACTCACATACCGTTGTCACGTGAACTTTTGTGAATTCTTGCGACAATGGCCATTCACATTCAGAGAGCAGGATCCTATGATTACATACACACAATAAAATGGGACACACATCACGAGATGAGGGTAGATTGGCTTAAATGTAAATTAGAATCTTACATGTGAAATAAGTGTTGATTACAGTCCGACGGTTCTCCACCCCACTAGCTGTATTCTCCCTAACCCCTGCAGGAGGCACAAGAGGATCCTCCTCTATATCCTCTCTAATATTGCCAGGAAGTTTGTGACGTAGTGCAATGTTGTGCAGAATGCAACAAGAAATCACTGTGTCGGCAACCTTCTGTGGCGAATACTGTAGACCCAGTAAATGCTTTGACAGGGTCACGAGGACATCCGTTTAAGATTACACCTTTGTGGCTATAGTATTAAGACTGCAATATGTAAGCAATTGCTGTTTTAACACAACTTCACTATTGTGTGATGAATCATTGAACAAAATGTTAAAGTGCCTAACATGGATTATATTTTGTGTATTCAAAATTGAATTTAACATTTTTACAATGATTTCTTGTTACATTACATATTTACAAAACAGACTGAAATATGAATCTGCCCATTAACTTTACATATTAGTGCAACTAGTATTACATTGACTGACCCAATAGCAAACCGTCCATGAATTCCCCCGCTTCAAATGCACATAACACTAAAGAATTCTGCAGGATATGGGAAGCGTGGCAGGCACCTGGGAATAGGGCTACCACAGTCATAATATTCATGTTTGCATCACATACAATTTGCACATTCAGCGAGTGGTAATGTTTCCTGTTACGGAAAATCCTCTCACCATCACGTAGCCGGGTAAACGTACTGTAACATGTGTGCAATCTATAGCACCCATCACATTGGGTAGCCCTGCTACATTATAAAATGCAGTCTTCAGTGCCTGCCACTCTGTCTGCTCACTAGGAAAATGTATATAATCCCTAGCACGTCTAGTCAGTGCACATAGAAACTGGCTAAGGACCCACGAGAATGTTGGTTGCGAGACATCGCCTACTATGCCTACAGTTGTCTGAAAAGATGCAGAAGCAAGAAAATGTAATGAGCTCAGCAATTTAACAAGGCCAGGCACTGCATGACTCCTGTCTGTTGTTGGCTTTAAATCTTCTCTTAACACTTGCTACAGTTCCAAGATAGCCACTGAGCTCAATCGATAGCGACGGATGACATCCTCCTCACTTAACCCCTCTAGGGAGCATCTTGTGCGGAAGTTGCGTGGTGCCAATGTCCGCCTTACTGCTATTTGCCTCTCCACCCTCTCCCTCCTTGCATTCCTCTCTCTCCTCGCCCTCCATTGTAACAGAATCTCGCGCCTCCTCCTCACTACAAATTCCAGCACCGCCAAATTGCCAATGACCTCCATTTCACCCTCAAAGGGAAGTGATTCACATGTATCCTTTAAATAGGCAGAATCAACAACCACATTAGTGTTAACGTGAACATGTGTTGTATAGTATGTAGAACATGGTTTTTTGAATAATACATGCAGTCATTATATTTATAATGAGATATGTTGATCAAATTTTCACTAATTATGTCATCCTAAAATAAACACCATTCATTATTCAAGAATGAAAGCGATGATGCGAGCCAAGATTACAAATTGTTGATACAAATCACAGAATCATGACATTTTGTATGTTACATGTTCAGTCATGAAGGTGTTAAATTACAAGAAGTACTTGTTTGTTTCTCTAGAGGTGGGGAAGAAGCCTTGATTATTGTCAGGTTGTTTTGTGATCACATGAGTATTGCCCTTATTATGTTTAAGGTTACACATTGAAGTTAAGAAAATAGATGTCATACAATGATAATTAATTTGGATTCAATAACGGGTTCTCCTTCGATTCAATTCATGTGAATGATCTCCATGTACCCCGGGGGAGACTGAATTATTCACGGCAACACACTGTGACCTCCAGACACCCGTGGGCACCCCCCGGGGTGCACTGTGGTGCCTGCGAACACCTGTAGTTACCACAGGGGCCACCCGTCGGCATGTGATAAAAATCCTGTATGTACAAAAATACATATTTGATTTATGTGGGGGCACAGGTGTTGTGTGGGTTGTGTATTGTTATAATTAAAATAGGAAAGTTTTAATTGTGAGCCGAAGAGGTGTGTAATGGGGTAGGGTTGATTAACCTATTAAGTACTAAAGCAGTAATTAACCGATAATGTGATTAAGAGGTTAGGGAACATTAGAATGTATTTTGTTATTCTTATGTATTGTTTGGAACAACAGAGGACTTGGACAACGATAAGGAGGAGGAGGGCCTTCATCGTGGCAACCTAGCGGTGAGTGCAAGATTGCAAAAGTTGTTTTAAGCTGCTTATAGTTGTATTGAAAATGTGCAAATGCACTATTATCTATATGTGTATAATAGTAATTCTGACCATTACTGCACTGTATATCTTAGGGGGGAATAGGGGTGTATTTATTTAAAATAATTGTTTTTTGGTGGGGGGCACACCATTGGTGCAGCAGGCCCGCGGGGACACCCGGACACCCCGAGGGGTAAGCCGGAGACACCCGCGGGCCTGTTCTATGGATGTTGTGCCATCAAAAATGTAAACAAAGAAAATGTTTCTAAGTCCAGCTCCTTTTGCGCCTGCCTTTAGCTGGTGCGTTTGTTAGGCGCGTTTGTAAAGGCCGATTCACTTAGTGCAGCTTAGTGAATCTCAAGTACTGGCAAAAATCAGCGCATTTGCCTGATCGGGCACATTTTGCACGGAGGGCTGAAAAAAATGCCTTTTAAGGGCGATAAAGCGCTGTTATCACTGCTTAGTGAATTGCACTGCAGCCTTTATCGGACTTAAAGGGCACTTTGTGCTCTTAAAGCCACTTATCGGAGCTTAGTGAATCGGCCCCTTGGAGAGAATGAGTGAGTGACCTGAAGTTCTCCTGAAGGGAGTGCATACTTTGATCACTAGCCACTATTTTTTCCTCAATAATGGACAGGTAGCTTGCGTGTGTGCTCAGGACTCTTCCTACCTCAGCGGGGTCAATGTTTTTGTTGCTGAGCATACTGTAAAGCATAGCTCACCACAAGCAAAGCGCGACCACGGTGCTGAGGTTGGGAATTGAGTAACGCCAACCCACAGCCACGTGGGCGCGCCTAGGATGTAGATTGGTCATGCAAGCCAGGTCAGGATTATAGATGTGATAGTAGTAGAGGGTACATGCCAAATCAGGAGAGGAGGGTTGCAGATCATCGGGGTACGTAGCCAAATTCAGGATTGGAGAGTAGCGGATCGTCGAGGTACTAGCCAAGGTCAGGACTGGAGACAGGAGAATGGTCGTTCGTAGTCGGATCAAGAGAGGAGAGGTGCGGAGTCCAAGGTGAGTAGCAGGGTCAGGCAATGGCAGGGTAAACAGGCTATGCAAGACAAGGCAAGGTTACAGGAACTGAATGCAGCATGGCATGGCATAACACAAGACTACGCTAAGCAATGGGAGTCTGAGGCAAGAGGGTACAGGCATTCCCCGCATTAACGTACGCAATGGGACCGGAGCATGTATGTAAAGCGAAAATGTGCTTAAAGTGAAGCACTACCTTTTTTCCAGTTATCGATGCAATCGTCATATACGTGCATAACTGATGTAACTAATGCATTTGTAACAGGCTCTATAGTCTCCCTGCTTGCGCACAACTTTGGTACAGGTAGGGAGCCAGTTTTGATGTTCAGGACGTGCTGACAGGTGCATGCGTGAGCTGCTGTTTGCCTATTGAGCGATATGTCCTTACAAGCGAGTGTACTTAAAGTGAGTGTCCTTAAAGCGGGGTTTGTATGTATATAAAGGGAGATCCTCCAATGAAGAGCCAGGGCAGAACCAGGAAACCGAATCCCATAGGACCTGGTACTTCAGCCTTTGGTGTCAGTTCCTGGGCTGAGAGAAGGTATGTCTGTAGTGGTGGGTGCTGATGCCTACACTTGTGGGAGCCATCACTTCTGGAGGCGCTGAAACACCGAGATGAACTAGAATTCTGTAAGAGCCAGTCTGTTAGGAATCTGATTTCTCAGCGCTGTCCACGCAACACACAGACTACCCCCAGGGAGACAAAGGGCGCCCAGCGTAACCTTCGCTTACCTGCCTCCTCAGGCCGCCAGATCCTCCGTCGCCAGAGCCCCACCGCTCCTCCTCCTTCTCAGTGGCAGGCGCGGGTCCTCCATCCCCCACGCACATGTGTGTCCTCCTCCAACGCTGGTCGCGTGCACACGCAGCTTACAGAGCGCACACCCAGCATCCACTCTTCTTCTTCCACTCCTGCTATGAGGCTCCGCCCCGTACATCGCACGGGGTGTAATCAAAGTGCTACCAGTGCTCACCTGGGTTGTATCAGCCACACCTATCCAGAGAGGCTCCCTGCAGTCCTCCTGACCTGCCTCCATCCCTGATTGGTCAGCCCCGACTTATCTAGCATCTCTGAGCCCTCACTCATTGCTCAACATAGTCTCTGTATGGAAGTGTTTGGTGAACTCTCGGTTACTACAGATTTTGACACGGCTCGTATGACTACCCCCTTTGGCACACGACTTCGGCTCTCCTTGGACTACATATTCTCTGGCATCCCACGATCATGGCTTGGACTTCAACATTCCTCATCTCTCTGCTCCCTGACTTCAGCAAGGCAATCACTATTCTACTCCTATACCCGGTACTGGCAAGTATTGCCAACGTTACCTATATCTGGCCTGGCAATGCTTAACACCACACTCCAGACTCGCTCCCTATGCTGCGGGTGCGTGTATCCCTACTTCCCCCTCGGCACAGGGGACAGGTCTGGTCTGCGGGCAGCACCGGCGTAACATTATGTCGATCCCACAAGGCGCAGACCAGACTGAACTAAGGCAGTTTCTCTCCGATCTGCTTCAGCAAAACCAGGCCATGGCGGATCAAATTGTGGCATTAACGCGTCAGGTCGCGGTACCAGCCTGCAAGCGCAGCAGTTGCTAGCAGTTCTGACGAATTCCGCCTCCCAAACCCTACGCTGGCGAACCGCAAGAATGTCGGGTTTTCTCAGCCAGTGTGAGGTGCAGTTCAAAATGGCCCCCATCACTTTGATACTGGACGTAAGAAGGTAGCCTACATTTATAATCTCCTGACGGGCAGCGCCCTGGATTGGGCCACCCTAGTCTGGGAGCAACGTTTTGACCCTACCCAGGATTATCCAGCCTTTAAAGCTGAGTTCCAACAAGTATTCGATTCCCTCGCACGCCGGGAGATGGCATCTCTTTCTCTCCTTCAGATCACGCAAGGGCGACGAATGGTGACGCAGTATGCCGTGGAGTTCCGGACTCTCACAGCCGAGACTAACTGGGGACAGGAGGCTCTCGTCTCTGTATTCTGGCAAGGCCTAGCTGATCCCATCAAGGATGAATTTGCTCGCCAACCCAGGCCAGATCAATTGGAGGTTCTCATCGAACTAGCAGTCCGAGTGGATCAACGCATCCAGGTATGCCGCTCCGAGCGTCAGTGCTCTAGTTTTTCTAATTTCCAAAATCCCTTCCTCAGTACTCCTGTGGTTACAAGTACCACCACTCCTCTTCGTCCTGCCTTGGAGCTACCTGAGCCGATGCAACTGGGGGTACAACGCATCCGCACACCTGTACGGCAATTCCGCCATGCCGGGGGATTGTGTTTCTACTGCGGATCCGCTGAGCACCTGGTTCGGGAATGTCCACTGCGGCCGGGAATGGGGAACACCCAGTGAGTACAGAGGGGCTCTTGCTGGGTTTCTCCTTAAGGGAGAATTCCTTAAGAAGCTCACCATACCGGTCTCTCTTACGGGTGGTAACTTTCATACCTCTATCGCAGCCTTCATTGACTCGGGAGCAGGAGGAAACTTTATGGATCTTGAATTCGCCAGGCTGAACCACATAATGCTCGTGAGGAAGGAGAGCCCCATCGCACTGGTCGGTAAAGACGGATGTCCTCTTACCCCGCCATACATCTCCATAGAGACGACTCCTCTCCTTCTGACCACCCATTCTCACAAGGAGACCCTAGTCCTCGATGCCATCCATGCTCCTGGAACACCCATAACCCTTGACCTTCCGTTGTTACAGCTAAACAATCCTCTGATTGATTGGACTTCCTCTTCACACATCACTTTGAAACCGAGTTCAGGCGAAGCATCCCAACTTTTGGCTAATACCACCGTTCCTGAGATTATCCTTCCCTCCGTTTAACATCAATTCCTGGACGATTTCAATAAGGTCCACTCGGATCTTTTGCCCCCTCACAGGACCTATGATTGTCCGATCGATCTTGTCTCAGGTTACAGTTTGCCTAAATCCAAGACCTACCCCTTGACTCTACCAGAGTCTCAGGCCATGGACGAATATATCCAAAAAAACCTCAAGAAGGGTTTCATTTGCCCCTCCAACTCCCCAGCAGGGGCTGGATTTTTCTTTGTTATGAAGAAAGATGGCTCGTTAAGGCCTTGCATTAATTACAGGGGTTTGAATCGCATCACCATTAAAAATCGTTACCCCTTCCCCTCATTACCGAACTCTTTGATAAACTACAAGGGGCTAAGATTTTTTCCAAGTTGGATCTACGTGGAGCTTATAATCTGGTGCGCATCAGACAGGGGGACGAATGGAAGACGGCATTCAACACACGTAGCGGCCACTACGAGTATCTTGAAATGCCCTTCGGGTTATGTAATGCTCCAGCAGTCTTCCAGGACTTTATCAACAACGTTTTTCATAAGGTACTCAAGATTTTTGTAATAGTTTACTTGGATGACAACCTTTTTCCCAAGACCTCCAGGATCATATTCGCCACACCTCCTACGTTCTCTCTCGCCTCCGTGAACACTATCTGTATGCCAAGCTGGAGAAGTGCACCTTCCACCAGACATCTACCCAATTCCTGGGTTACAACATTTCTAATAAGGGTTTTATGATGGATCCCGGTAAACTTCAGGCAGTGACTGAATGGCCAAGACCTGATACTCTCAAGGCCATACAACGCTTTTGGGGTTCGCAAATTACTATCGCAAGTTTATACGTAATTTTTCTACCATTGTGGCACCCCTTACAGCTCTTACGAAGAAAGGGGCTGACCCATCTGCTTGGTCACCTGAGGCTGATTCCACCTTCAAGGTACTCAAGGAAGCATTTGTATCCGCACCTATCCTCCGTCATCCTAACATCAATCTCCCCTTCGTGTTGGAAGTCGACGCCTCCAACTGTGGCGCAGGGGCATTGCTGTCTCAGAGACCTACCCCCCAAGACAAGTTACACCCCTGTGCATACTTCTCCAAGAAATTCTCACCGGCTGAGAGGAATTACGACGTGGGCAACAGGTAGCTCTTGGCCATAAAGATGGCTGTCCAAGAGTGGAGACATCTCCTGGAGGGGTCGAAAGAACCGTTTACTATCCTCACGGATCACAAAAACCTTCTCTACATCGAGAACGCCCGACGCCTTAGTCCACGACAGACTCGTTGGTTTCTTTTTTTTTCCAGGTTTGGAAAAAGAACGTAAAGGCGGATGCAATTTCCAGACATCATTCCTCTGAGGAGAGACCAGAGGAGTCCTTGGAGACCATTCTCCCAGAAGAGAGGATTCTCGCCACATCTACCTTCAAGAACCTTGATAAAATTATGCATTCTCTGAGACGCATTCCTCAGGACTTGGTGGTTCCCGACGGCAAACTCTTTGTACCCTCCATGTTTGTCCCTGAAGTCCTGACTTGGGATCACTCATCGAAATCCGCAGGCCCCCAGTTTTTAATGAAGACTTTCGACCTTATTCGTCGGAATTTTTGGTGGCCCAAAATGTTCCAAGATATTTTGGAATATACCCGCACTTGTCCTATCTGCGCGCAGAACAAGACACCGTCAAAAACCCCAAGGTTTCCTCCTACCTCTTCCAGTATAAATACAGATAATACTAGAAAACTTCTAAAGACTAAACAAAGTGGGCGCAGAAAGGAAGGAGCAGATAAGATAATAGTACAGGCTGAAAAAAAACTGAAATGAATGCTTGCTAATGCAAGAAGCCTGACAGATAAAATGGGGGAGTTTGAATTAATAGCTACAAGGGAGCATTATGATATCATAGGCATTACTGAAACATGGTGGGATGAAACTCATGACTGGACAGTTAATTTAGAGGGTTATTCTCTTTTTCGGAAGGATCGAACAAATAGAAGGTTAGGTGGAGTATGTTTATATGTTAAACCGGATCTAAAACCTATTATAAGGGATGATGTCTATGAAGGGAATGATGAAAATGTAGAGACTTTGTGGATAGAAATTAGCAGTGGAGGTAAAAGTATAAAGAAAATGTTTGTGGGAATATGCTATAAACCACCAGATATCTGTGAGATTGAGGAAGCTAAAATACTTTTGCAAATGGAGAAGGCATCAAAACTGGGTCATGTTTGCATAATAGGGGATTTTAATTATCCAGACATAGACTGGGGCAATAAGATTAGCGTTACAACAAAAGGGAACAGGTTTTTGGGGGTGCTTAAAGACAATTATATGACCCAAATTATTGAGGAACCAACCAGGAGAGGGGCAGTTCTGGATTTGGTCATATCAAACAATGTAGAAGTAATAACAAATATTCAAGTCCTGGAACATTTGGGTAACAGTGATCATAACATGGTCTCATTTGAAATAAATTATCAAAAAACAGATTACTTGGGTTCAACAAAGACCTTCAACTTTGGAAAGGCAGATTTTAATAAACTGAGGTCTAATCTAGTAGTAATACAATGGGATGATGTTTTTGCAGGGAAAAATGTAGAAGATAAATGGGTAGTCTTTAAAACATTGTTAGAAAAGCACACTTATCAGTGTATACCCTTGGGTAATAAGTACAAAAGAAATAAGTCCAAACCAATGTGGCTAAATAAACAGGTAGGGGAGGAAATGGACAAGAAGAGGAAGGCGTTTAGATTCTTTAAGTCAGAAGGGACAGAGACATCGTATCAGAATTATAAGGAATGTAACACAAATTGCAAAAGGGCAATCAAATTAGCAAAAATGGATAATGAAAAAAGGATTGCAATAGAAAGTAAGGTCAACCCTAAAAAATTCTTTAAATACCTTAATAACAAAAAAATGAGAAAAGAAAATATAGGACCCTTTCAGTGTGAGATGGGTAGGCAGATTATTAGAGATAAGGAAAATGCTGAGGTATTAAACAAATTCTTTGCCTCTGTGTTTACCAGGGAAGAATCAAGTTCAATAGTAGTGCCGCAGGAGGAAGCCACAACCTCCATATTAATGAACAATTGGTTAACTGAGGAAGAAGTTCATAAGCGACTTGAAAAAATGTAAGTAAATAAGGCACCTGGCCCCGATGGCATACATCCAAGAGTTCTGACAGAGTTAAGCTCAGTAATAGCAAAACCATTATATTTAATATTCAAGAACTCCATTTCCAAGATTGGCGTAAAGCAGATGTGGTGCCTATATTTAAGAAGGGAGCTAGATCACAACCGGGAAATTACAGACCTGTAAGCCTGACTTCAATAGTAGGGAAACTACTTGAAGGTTTAATACGGGATAATATTCAGGAATACCTAATGGAAAACAAAATTATTAGTAATAGTCAGCATGGATTTATGAAGGATAGATCTTGCCAAACTAACCTTATTTGTTTCTTTGAGGAGGCACAGTAAGTAGGAATTTAGACCAGGGTAATGCAGTTGATGTGGTCTACTTAGATTTTGCAAAGGTTTTTGATACGGTTTCACACAAGAGGTTGGTGTACAAAATAAAGAAAGTTGGACTCAGTAATAATATATGCACCTGGATTGAAAACTGGTTAAAGGACAGACAACAGAGGGTTGTCATAAATGGAACTTTTTAAGGTTGACTAAAGTCGTGAGTGGAGTTCCTCAGGGATCGGTACTGGGACCCCTGCTTTTTAACTTGTTTATTCATGACCTTGAGGTTTGGATCAAGAGCAAAGTCTCCATCTTTTCTGATGATACTAAATTGTGTAAGGTAATAGAATCAGAGCAGGATGTCATTTCTCTTCAGAAGGACTTGGAGAGACTGGAAATGTGGGCAGGTAAATGGCAGATGAGGTTTAATACAGATAAATGTAAGGTTATGCATTTGGGATACAAGAATAAAAAGACGACTTACAAATTAAATGGAGATATATTGGGGGAATCCTTGATGGAGAAGGATTTAGGAATGCTTGTAGACAGCAGGCTTAGCAATAGTGCCCAATGTCATACAGTAGCTGCAAAGGCAAACAAGATTTTATCTTGCATCAAACGGGCAATGGATGGAAGGGAAGTAAACATAATCATGCCCCTTTATAAAGCATTAGTAAGACCACACCTTGAATTTGGAGTACAATTTTGGGCACCAATCTTAAGAAAAGATATTGTGGAACTAGAGAGAGTGCAGAGAACAGCCACCAAATTAATAAAGGGGATGGTCATTCTAACTTATGAGGAGAGGCTAGCTAATTTTGATTTATTTACATTTACAAAAGAGGCGTCTAAGAGGGGATATGATAACTATATACAAATATATTCAGGGACAATACAAGGAGCTTTCAAATTAACTATTCATCCCATGGGCAGTACAAATGACTTGGGGCCATCCCTTAAGGTTGGAGGAAAGGAAATTTCACCAGCAGGAAACGGGTTCTATACAGTAAGGGCAGTTAAAATGTGGAATTCATTACCCATGGAGACTGTGATGGCAGATACAATAGATTTGTTCAAAAAAAGGTTGGACATCTTTTTAGATGGGAAAGGTATACAGGGATATACCAAATAAGTATACATGGGAAGGATGTTGATCCAGGGATTAATCTGATTGCCAATTCTTGGAGTCAGGAAGGAATTAATTATTCCCCTTAATGGGTTTTTTGTTTGCCTTCCTCTGGATCAATAAGTATAGATATAGGATAAAGTATCTGTTGTCTAAATTTAGCATAGGTTGAACTTGATGGACGAAAGTCTTTTTTTCAACCTCATCTACTATGTAACTATGTAACTATGTAACAGTCCCTGATCGTCCCTGGTCCCATATTTCTATGGATTGCATTGTGGAATTACCCAAATCCAGAGGAATGAACACAATCTTGGTAGTCGTGGATAGATTCTCTAAGATGGCTCATTTTATCCCACTTAAGGGACTGCCCACCTCTCCCGCCCTCGCTGATATCTTTACGGATGTAATTTTTTTAATTCATGGGATCCCTTCTTCTATCGTTTCTGACAGAGGGTCCAAGTTTGTGTCCAAGTTTTGGAGAACTTTCACCAAGAGATTGGGCATCTCTTCCTCCTTCTCCTCTGCATATCACCCACAGTCCAACGGACAGACGGAGAGGATTAACCAGTCCCTGAAAAAGTACCTAATATTCTTTATATCTGTCTCCCAGGATGAATGGACGAAACTCCTCCCTTGGGTGTTGTATGCTGTTAATTCTGCCAAGAATGAAGCCACCCATGAGTCGCCCTTTTTTTTTTATATAAATGATGGGTTTCACCCTCGCTGTTTGCCCATCTCCAACATTCCTTCTGGGGTACCGGCCGTAAACTAATGCATTTCTTCTCTCCAAACAGCATGGTCCAGGATTCAAACGACCCTTCTCAACTCCTCCGACAGATCTAAACTTCTGGCCGATTGCCGCCGTCATCCTGCGCCCAGGTACAGGCCAGGGGATTTGGTATGGCTCTCCTCTAAAAATATCCACTTAAAGGTACCATCCCCAAAATTGGCACCTAAATTCCTGGGTCATTTTCCTATTTTAAAACAGATCAATCCTGTGGCATTTCGCCTCCAGCTACCACACAGTATGAAGATCCCCAAAGTTTTTCATGTTTCTCTCTTAAAACCTTTCGTCACCAGTCATTTCTTCCCAGACCTGACTTGTAAGCCGGATCCAGTTACCATCCAAAATAACGAAAATCATGAGGTTCAATCTCTATTGGATTCCCGCGTGTCCAGGGGTCAACTCCAGTTCCTGGTACAATGGAAAGGTTTTGGACCCGAGGAGAGGTCTTGGGCTCCTTTAAAGGACATTCACACTCCGGCTCTTCTTAGAGCCTTCAGAAGGAGGTTTCTGGAGAAAACTTTTGAGGACCGTCCAGAGGCCGTTCCTAAAGAGGGGGGTACTGTTAGGAATCTGATTTCTCAGCACTGTCCGCGCAACACACAGACTACCCTCAGGGAGACTCGGAGCACGCAGCGCAACCTCCGCTTTCCTGCCTCCTCAGGCTGTCAGATCCTCGGTCGCCGCAGGGTCCCTCCCCTCGGCAGCCCCACCGCTCCTCCTCCTTCTCAGTGGCAGATGCGGGTCCTCCATCCCGCACGCACACGTGTGTCCTCCTCCAACGCTGGTCGCGTGCACACAAAGTTTACAGAGCGCACGCCCAGCATCCACTCTTCTACTTCCACTCTGCTATGAGGCTCTGCCCCCGTACATCGCACGGGTGTAATCAGAGTGCTACCAGTGCTCCCCTGGGTTGTATCAGCCACACCTATCCAGAGAGGCTCCCAGCAGTCCTCCTGACCCGCCTCCATCCCTGATTGGTCAGCCCCGACTTATCTAGCATCTCTGAGCCCTCACTCATCGCTCGACATAGTCTCTGTATGGAAGTGTTTGGTGAACTCTCGGTTACTACAGGTTTTGACACGGCTCGTACGACTACCCCCTTTGGCACTCGACTTCGGCTCTCCTTGGACTACGTATTCTCTGGCATCCCACTATCACGGCTTGGACTTCAACCTTCCTCATCTCTCCACTCCCTGACCTCGGCAAGGCAATCACTATTCTACTCCTATGCCCGGTACTGGCAAGTATTGTCTACGTTACTTATATCTGGCCTGGTAATGCTTAACACCACACTCCAGACTCGCTCCCTTTGCTGTGGGTGCGTGTATCCCTACTTCCCCCTTTGGCACAGGGGACGGGTGTGGTCTGCAGGCAGCACTGGCGTAACACAGTCCTGTCCAGTCTCATAACATCTGCAGATCAGTAAGACCTCCTGCAAACCAACAGGTGAAGCACCAAAGAGCGAGGTAATGCACTCCTTTCCCATACACTTGCCTCTAAGTGAGGTTGGGGGGGGGGGGACACGTGTTACACAAGACTTTTCCACAGTTTTGGAGTTGCACTTTTATTTCCACTAAACTGATAGTAGGCACTTCATATGAGCCAAGATTCAGAGAGAAAGAGAGAGAGAGAGAGAGAGCTACTCTGATTGAGTCAATTAGGTGTGGGTTCTAGGGTATATAAGGTATTCACGACCAGTGATCTCAAGCATTACCCTGAGGAAGGTCCCACGAGGACCGAAACGTTGGTCATGTTTGTGCTGTTTTATATCTGATTACAGATCTTTTTCACTTACCCCCTGAGTACTGTCTTTTGTTTGCTCTTGTTAGAGTGGATTGCTTTTTTCTATTTATCCGTATAGGACATGCACCGCAATTGTTTTCTAGGCATTGGAGTGCCAGCTGCTCCCCCATTCTGAATGTATTTTGTATGAGCTGAGCACCCACTCATTTATTATTGTTTAGTGTGCTAGTGGTCTCTGATAACAAAGGGCTCACTGTTTTGCTTATTTTTAGTGCATTGTTGTTTACTGACTATCGAGGCTCTTGTGCTATGGATGAATTTCCAGACGTAGCAGGTATTTTTTCATCTATATCAGACACGCTGTGTTACAGTGATGCAGAGGTGAACATAATTGGATACACTGAATTAGTGGAGGCCATTTTTGGCCCTGAAAAGGCTACTAATATACATAATGACTTGTTGAAACTCAAAAAGAAAGAAGTTTACTTTTATATGCATGGGGCCACTCTTTCGCATTATCATCGTGAGAAACTGGTACCTAGGGGGGTTTGTGTTAAAAGCCAGCCCACGATCGGTAGGAGTGATCCGGACTTTTGTAAGCGCTGGATAAGTATTTTAAACAAATGTTCATTTGATCTAATAATACTTGTTATAGACCAGGCAACTAAAGAATTAACAAAAATCAGGAACGAGATATCTGATAAAGAGACCAAACACGCACAGACACTCACAGTGGACACCGAGACCAACTGGATGGATAAAATACAGGTAGCCGTTGATCTCTACAGGGAGAGCCTCATCAAATACAAGAGGGAAATACTCAGACTACAAGGAACTACAAGTCAACATGGACTACATGGAATGCCGGATATACAAATGGAGACAGGGACCAAGGAGGAACTATACCAGGCACCGACGGGAGAAGACGGTGGACAGTTCATACAACACAAGCGACACGGACCATTCAGATGGCCTGGATACTACTTCATCGGTTTCTTTTTTAGGCCCCGGTACGACGCATAACCAGAAGCCACCACTTCCGGCCCACGTCGGTGGCGACTAACCCGGAGAGATGGTGGGGGGCCCCAAGATATCCATCAAGGGAGTCCAAAAACAGCGGAGTGCAGAGGGGTCGAAAACAGAGGAGGTGATCTTCGATATCTCTGGATATACTCTTTCACCAGCAAAACGAAGTATCCTGAACAAAGCGTTAAACTTTGTGCCTACACATACATAGTTACATATAGTTATATAGTAGATGAGATTGAAAAAAAACTTCCGTCCATCAAGTTCAACCTATGAAAATTTAGACAACAGATATTTTATCATATATCTATACTTATTTATCCATAGGAAGGCAAACAAAACCCCAGAGTCACATCATCCAATGATATCTCATAAGGGGAAAAATAAATTCCCTCCTGGCTCCAAGAATTGGCAATCGGATTAATCCCTGGATCAACATCCTTCCCTATACTTATTTGGTATATCCCTTAATACCTTTCCTATCTAAAAAGATGTCAAACCTTTTTTTTAACAAATCTATTGTATCTGCCATCATTGTCTCCATGGGTAATGAATTCCACATTTTAACTTCCTTTACTGTAAATAACCCTTTCCTTGTTTGCTGGTGAAATCTCCTTTCCTCCAACCTTAACGGATGGCCCTGGGTCCTTTGTACTGCTCGTGGGATGAATAGTTCTTTTGAAAGCTCCTTGTATTGTCCCTGTAACAGGGGAGTTATCCCTGTTCAGGTAATGTGCCTCTAATCCAGCAGTGTGGTGGTTAACTGCTGGTAGTCAATTAACAAACACCACCTGCCTGATTAGATTGCTTAGAAAAGCCTGTCTTTAGAGACAGGAAGAGAGACTCCTTAGCTCACACCTGAGCTGAACTTGGA
>WSYH01001113.1:0-18088 GCA_036426205.1 Ascaphus truei
GGGGGGGGGGGGAGTGAGAGAGACTTGAGGGAGGAGAGGAAAAAAAGGGGGACAAAGGGTGTCTGTGTGTGAACATACAAAAGATTCACAACTTTTTTGGGGGGGATGTGCGAAGTGTTGGTAAAACTTGCCCCGGGCGCTAAAATACCTCGTTCCTCCTCCGGGTATCGTATCTTTGCCCCACATTGGGTCAGAGTTGCGGGCTCCCCGTATGAAAGCCGATGTCCTTTCCAGTAACAAATCTGGTCTTCTCCGGTGGCGACAGGTGCGGGAAGCCGGTCATCTTCGACTCGGAGGTGGCGCTGGCGGGGACGGGCGCATGGAAGTATTACACCGGGCTCACGATCCTGATGCTCGCCCTCCACATATACTGGTCGCTGTTTATCTGCAGCATGGTGGTCAAGGTGTACAGGAAGGGGAAGGTACCACGGGGCGTCACGGTTGATCAGAACCTGAATGGGGTGGGGGGGGGGGCTGTGTTACGGGGTTAAGGGATGACGAGGAGGGGAGGGGGAAGAAGCTGAGAGGTGTAATAGGACTGGTAATGTATTCATACATGGGATCGTTCATGCATTACCTTGTGTATACGTACAAACTCAGATATATACCTTTATGTATTGCCTACATATACACACAGGGCAGACTGACCCTCTTTAAGCATGTCGCGTCTCTGTTGGGAAGGAGCCCACACCTTTCCCACCCAACCGCCCTTCCCCCCCCCCCCCCCCCACCCAACAGGTGACCAGAGACGATCGAAGCGACGTGGAGAGCAGCTCCGACGACGACACCGACCGTCCGGAGAAACCCCCGCAGCGAGAGGGACAACGCGGGCCCATCTGTTACCGGAGACGCTGATCCACGGAGATTCATTCTGCCCCTCCCCGGGGCAAAACCACCTTCATTTCCCAAGCACAGACACACCCCCCCAACACCCGCTTCCATTTCAGGCTTCATAGCCCCCTGTTCACCACCTTGTGTCCATATACGTTTCTCATCTTCAAAAAAAAGATATACACAATAAATATATTATTGGAATTGCTTATGAACCTGAGCTGCTCCATTTTGTCGTCCGCCATCTTTAAAAAAAAAAAAACACTGTAAAGCGACTTTCACGGGAACGATGGGATTTTGGTGCGAAGCGATGAGAATATCAAGTCGCGAGCGCATTCGCACGTTCCGCCAACCCCGCCTTTCACCATTATCTCTTGGCCATACAGCGCTTCCACTGCAGCAAGGGATTCTGGGAAATGGCATGCAACCCCGCCTTTCACCATTATCTCTTGGCCATACAGCGCTTCCACTGCAGCAAGGGATTCTGGGAAAGGGCATGCCAATGAGCACCTTTTGCTTCAAATCCATTTGGACGGTGGACTGACAAACCGCGTTGTTTTGGAAGGGATAATGGGGTTTTTTGTTTGCCTTCCTCTGGATCAATAAGTATAGATATAGGATAAAGTATCTGTTGTCTAAATTTAGCATAGGCTGAACTTGATGGACGTACGTCTTTTTTCAACCTCATCTACTTTGTAACTATTTATCCACGGTTATTTCAGTTTTCACACAACAAGAATGGTACAAAAACCATCGGGAAGTTGGTGAAAGACACGATCCCATTTAGGTTGTTTGCGGTGTTTTGGGGGCCAAGAGACTTTAATAAACACCTCTACTTTTTTTTTTTACATACATGTATTTATAGAGTACCAGCAATGTATGCCTTGGGTTTTCCCCCCCAAACAGATATAAGACTATAAGATTTAGTTACAGAATAAGTGCATCATAGTTACATAGTAGGAGGATATAGTTACATAGTAGGAGGATATAGTTGCATAGTAGATGAGGTTGAAAAAAGACGTGCGTCCATCAAGTTCAGCCTATGCTATATTTAGACGACAGATACTTTATCCTATATCTATACTCACTTATTGATCCAGAGGAAGCAAACACACAACCCCAGAGTCATATCATCCAATGATATCGCATAAGGGGAATAATAAATTCCTTCCTTACTACAAGAATTGGCAATCAGATTACTCCCTGGATCAGCGTCCTTCCCATGTTTAATTATTTGGTATATCCCTGTATACCTTTCCCATCTACATGTCCAACCTTTTTTGAACAGATCTATTGTATCTGCTATCACAGTCTCCATGGGTAATGAATCCCACAGTGTAACTGCCCTTACTGTAAAGAACCCTTTCCTTTGTTGCTGGTGAAATCTCCTTTCCTCCAACCTTAAGGGATGGCCCCGAGTCCTTAGTACTGCCCGTGGGGTGAATAGTTCTTTTGAAAGCTCCTTGTACTGTCCCCGAATATATTTGTATATAGGATCAAACATGCAAGCACGTGATAGGAATATAAACCCTGCACTGCAGAGCTTACACTCAAGGGGGAGGTTGGGAGACTAGGAAAGACTGTAAGGGAAGGAGTAAGTGTGGTGGGTGGCAGTGCCTGGCCTTGATGGTGGGTACGTGCCTCTTGGTGTGGGGAGAAGGGGTCATGAGTCCAGGCAACTGAGTTTTGGTTTGAAGGTGGGGAGAGAAGGTGTTGGGTGAATATACTGAGGGTGAGGGAGTCCCCCAGGTGGGAGAGAAGGTGGTGGGTGTATATACTGAGTGTGAGCGAGTCCCACAGGTGGGGAGAGAAGGTGCTGGGTGTATATACTGAGTGTGAGGGAGTCCCACAGGTGGGAGAGAAGGTGCTGGGTGTATATACTGAGTGTGAGGGAGTCCCACAGGTGGGAGAGAAGGTGCTGGGTGTATATACTGAGGGTGAGGGAGTCCCACCGGTGGGGAGAGAAGGTGCTGGGTGTATATACTGAGTGTGAGGGAGTCCCACAGTGGTAGAAGGTGCTGGGTGTATATACTGAGGGTGAGGGAGTCCCACAGGTGGGAGAGAAGGTGCTGGGTGTATATACTGAGTGTGAGCGAGTCCCACAGGTGAGGAGAGAAGGTGCTGGGTGTATATACTGAGATTGAGGGAGTCCCACAGGTGGGGAGAGAAGGTGCTGGGTGTATATACTGAGTGTGAGTGAGTCCCACAGGTGGGGAGAGAAGGTACTGGGTGTATATACTGTGGTTGAGGGAGTCCCACAGGTGGGAGAGAAGGCGCTGGGTGTATATACTGAGTGTGAGTGAGTCCCACAGGTGGGGAGAGAAGGTACTGGGTGTATATACTGAGGAGATCCACAGTTTGGAGGAAGTGAGGGAGAAAAGGCTGTAGGTGAGAGAGCGCAGTATCGGTTAAACAGATGCAAATGAGTCACGGAGAGAACGCAGAAAGACGCCGTGGTTAAAACGTCCATTTTTTTTTTTTCAAATAAACTTGCATTTCCTCATGGGCAAAAAGTTTGAACCGCCGGTGAAAATAAACACGCCACGGTGGTTAGCATGTATTACCGGGAATAATCCCGTGCTTCACCCTTCCAACCCTCCTCCCATCTGCTAACGCACACCGGACAGAATCGGCGCTCGTACCTGCGGACACCGAGTCGTGCTGCCACCCCCCCCCCCCCACCCCCAAACCATTATATTATGAAACCGCCTTCCCCACGCTGGAGGAGATTTCAGCCTCACCCATTTAAATGAAGCCAAACTCTTCTCCAGCAGTGGGGATGGGCGTCAGTGTTGCAAATTTGGGCGTCGCTCAGCCTATCAAAAGGGTTTTTGCTCCCTTTTTTGCCCTGCCTGCCGCATCACACAGCTTTTTAGCACAGCCTAGGGTTAAAGAAGTGCAGATCCAGCCAACCTACTCACAGACAGCTCCTTTGGCTTTCCACATCTCATCAGGTTGGTTAGACTGGCTTTGCCACGCGAAGCTGGGATAGGGGTTTCAACCACACCTTAAATAAGTTAAGGTGGGTAAAAAACTGACCAAACACCCCCCCCCCCTCCACCGTGCGGCGTCCAGCGAATAAAATGACCACGGTGTGAGGCACATTCACACGTCTCAGAGACAGGTCTGCAACCCTGCCCTGCCCCATTATCTCTGAGCACGCAGTGCTTCCACTGCAGCCAGGGATTCTGGGTAATGACATGCAAATGATCACACAGTGTCACTTTTCTTTTGGCTTCTTGTAACGCAGGAGCCCCCCTCTAAGCTTCTGCCGGCCGCATTACACAGGCTGGGTTACAGAAGTGCCGAGCCAGCAACCTACCCACAGACAGCGGTTTCCCACCTTTTCTTAGGGTTATACTGGCTTGGCAATTTAACAGCCAAACAAATGCTTCACCCCTTTTCCCTGCCACAGAGTCCTACCCCGCACACGGGGGGGGGGGGGGGGGTTTTATATGTCAGCGGTCGGGTGGTGGGGATGGACCCGTGTTATTGTTCAGATGTCCTTGCAGGAAGTTCTAGAAATGTCCCATGTGTTCGGGACGCGAGGGGGAAGGGGGGGGGGGGGGTTCCGTTGGTAAGATAAGAGGGAGGCTGCAGAGAACAGCAGCTGATCCTATAAATAGTAGGGTGGCCGATTGCGTGTGGCGAGTTTTTAGAGACAGCCCCGCGGCTTCCAGAGCGCCCCTCAACACCGCCGGACTGCCCGAGACCGCCGGACCTTACAGGGCAGCTCGTCACCCGGAAACCTACAGCGGAGACCCCAATATGAGGTACGTGTGGGGGGGGGGTGTCTCGTTTACGGCTTTCAATGTATCCGATGTGTTACCAGGGGCTGATACATGAGCCTCTCGTTCCCATGTACGTCCTCGGCACAGAGTTATGGGGGCACTGCATGTTATGGTGACAATTCATGGCTACTTTCAAGGCGCAATGCCGGCAATATCCTACATGTGCGTGGGGGTTGTTTTTTTTAATAAATAAAATCAGTTTTGTAGTATTATATACTTACTAACTTTCTTTTTTTTTTTTATTTGACTCTTAATGCCATTTTTAATTACATTTTTAAACACGCCGAGCGTTGTTGATTTTCTACAACCCGGCTTTCGCCCGCCTCCCCCAGCGGCGCGAGACCTTTGCCACGCTTTCCTTGTGCGTGATTATTGGTTGCAGGCGTTCCCGGCAGTTTGAGCCGCACACTGTAACGGTAGACAATGTTAACCTTTGGTAATATCAGGGATACATTGTAGCTGCTGAGTTACACTGGCTGAAGGATTGATTGATCTCGCGCCCCCCCCCCCCCCCCCCCCGTTGCCCTACATCATGGAACGCCCGCGCTGCGTCTGACACATTTTTGGGGTTGATGCAGAACGACTTAATTCGATTTTTATTTAGCACTAGCTGATATACCCGGCGTTGCCCGGGATTGAATGGTCCGCTACCCCTCTCGATCCACTCACCCCTATCTCTGCTCCCCATTGCCTCTCTCTGTGGGTGGGTGAGGTTAGTGAAATGGGGGAGCGGAGTGGAGTTAGTGATCTGGGCGGGTGGAGTTAGTCAGTTATGTTGAGGGGGGGTGAGTTTGTGAGGGGCGGGTTAGTTGAACCCCGTTAATCAGATAAAGGGGACAGCAGCGGGGAGGAGGGAAATACCTCACTTGCCCTGAGGAGAGGACTGAACCCTGTCTAACCATGTCACTGCCATATACACTTTTGCCCCTAGGAGGATGACCATTAACCAGGTCACTGCCATTTAGTTAGTCACTTTGCCCCTAGAAGAGGACTGGACCTTAACCATGTCATGCCATTAGTAACATTTTGCCTAGGAGAGGACTGGACCCCCTTCAAGGGCACCCATTAGTCACTTGCCCTATCCTACACTTCTTAAGCCCACCATGTAGGAGGGAGTGACCCCTTAACACATGTCACTGACCATTAGTACAATCTTGCCCCAGAGAGGGGACTGACCCCTTAACAGTCACGCCATTAGTCAAATTTGCCTAGGAGGACTGACCCTAACCATTGTCACTGCATTTAGTTACACTTTGCCCCAGAGGGACTGGACCCTTAACATGTCACTGCCCATTAGTACACTTTGCTCCTCAGGAGAGACTGAACCTCTTAAACCATTCAGCCATAGTTACACTTTGCCCATAGAGGGAATGACCCCTTACCATGTACGCCATTAGTACACTTTGCCCTAGAAAGGGACTGACCCTTAACATGTCAACTGCATTAGACACTTGCCTAGGAGGGAACTGACCCTTACTTGAACCATGTCCATGCCATTAGTCACTTGATGCCCCTAGGAGGGACTGACCCCTAACCATGTCACTGCCATTAGTACACTTGCCTAAGAGAGATGAACCCTTAACCATTGTAAACTGCCATCAGTACACTTTGCCCAAGGAGAGATTGACCCCTTAACACATTGTCACTGCCAAGTACACTTTGACCCACTAGGGGGACTGACCCCTACCTGTCACTGCCATTAGTACACTTTGCCCCTAGGAGGGACGGACCCCGTAACCCAGTGTCAGACATTAGTACACTTGCCCCTAGGAGGGACTACCCCCTACCATGCTCACTGCCATAGATAACACTTGGCACCTAGGAGGCAGGACCGCCCTAACCAGTCACTGCCATTAGTCGCTTTGGCCCCCTAGGAGAAGACTGACCCATTAACCATGTCAGCCTGCCAATCTTGCTCACGGAGAGACTGACCCCTTAACCATGTCACCTGCTTTAATACACACTGGTTCCCTAGGGGGGATGGACTGACCACCTTAACCATGTCAATGACCATAGTACACTTACCCCTAGGAGGGACGACCTTTCTAACCATGTCACGTGACATTAGGTACACGTTTGCCCTGGAGGGACGACCTACCTTAAACCATGTCACGCATTAGTTACATTTGCCCTAGAGAGGGACCTGACCCTTCCAGCACTAGCAATATTAGTACGCTTGGACTGCGCAAGGTTAGCGGGCTCGGGAGCGAAGAACCCTGACATGAATGGAGAACATGTTGAGGGACGGGGGAGAGACTATGAAGACGATGGACTGATGATAGGTGAGGGAGTGATCGGACCAGCAGGATGGAGTGACGACTAATATGCCATGTGCACCAGGAGGGGACAGGTGACCCCTTACTTACCATGTCACTCGACATTAGTACCTTTGCCCTAGGAGAGGACTGACCCCCCTAACCATGTCACTGCCATTGAATACACTTTGCCCCAGGATGGCAATGACCCCTTAACCATGTCAATGCCATTAGTACAATTTACCCCTAGGAGACACTGACCCTTAACCATGTCACTGCCATAGTACACTTGCCCCTAGGAGAGACTGACCCATAACCATGTCACTGCTCGACACTTTGCCCTAGGAGAGACTGACCCCTAACCTGCATGCATTAGTACACTTTGCCCATAGGAGGAGAATGACCCCTTAACCATGCACTGCCATTAGTACACTTTGCCCCCTAGGAGAGACTGACCCTTAAACCATGTCACTGCCATTAGTACACTTTGCCCCTAGGAGAGACTGACCCTTAACCATGTCACGCCATTTAGACACTTGCCCTAGGAGGACTGACCCCTAGCCATTCACTGCATTAGACCCTTTGCCCAGAGGGACGGACCCATTAGCTGTCACTCATAGTACACTTTGCCCCTAGGAGAGGACTGACCCCCCTTACCCATGTCACTGCCATTAGCACACTTTGCCCCTAGGAGAGACGACTGACCCTTAACCATGTCACTGCATTAGCACACTTTGCCCCTAGAAGACTGGACACCTTAACCATTTCACTGCCATTAGCACACTTTGCCCCTAGGAGAGATGACCCTTAACCATGTCACTGCCTTGACACTTTGCCCCTAGGGGAGACTGACCCCTTAACCATGTCACTGCTTCATTACACACTTTGCCCTGGAGAGAGGCCAACATGTCATGCCATTAGACATTTGCCCTAGGAGGACGACCCCTAACATGTCACTGCATTAGCACACTTTGCCCCTAGGAGAGGGCTGACCCAACGTGGAGAAGAGAGGCTGTAACCGCAGGACCTGGGAGATCACTGGGGAGGCTTCATCCAGCAGTGGGGAGACACGGGCTGGAGAGGATGGGATGAGGGAATGTGTGGGAGCGACGTGGAGAAGAGAGGCTGTAACCGCAGGACCTGGGAGATCAATGGGGAGGCTTCATCCAGCAGTGGGGAGACGCGGGCTGGAGAGGATGGGATGAGGGAATGTGTGGGAGTAACGTGGAGAAGAGAAGCTGTAATCGCAGCACCTGGGAGATCACTGGGGAGGCTTCATCCAGCAGTGGGGAGACACGGGCTGGGAAGGATGGGATGAGGGAATGTGTGGGAGTGACGTGGAGAAGAGAGGCTGTAACCGCAGCACCTGAGAGATCACTGGGGAGGCTTCATCCAGCAGTGGGGAGACATGGGATGGAGATTATATATCTTTATCCTCATACATATATAGTTAACACAAGCATACTGTATAAGTAGATATTCTGTTTCAGGGGCTTATTAATTTTAATTATTATTATTAATCATTTTTTTTCTTTTCTTTTGGAGGGCAGCTGTATAAACGAAGATAACATAGAGATTCACAATGTCATCCATTTGTATGCCACTGTTCAGCCAAAGGTAACTATACTCCACATAATCATACACTCTACCTCTCAGACCTATAGCTACTTGGGGCATTAGAGCATGGGGGGGGGGGGGGGGGTAGTAGCGGGGTGCTCAACTCCAGTCCTCAAGCCCTCCCCCAACAGGTCAGATTTTAAGTATATCGCAGCTTCAGCATTGACTGAGCCACCTGTGCTGAAGCAGGGACTGATTGAGCTGAAGCAGGGACATCCTTAAAACCTGGCCTGTTGGAGGGCTTGCAGGCTGGAGTGGAGACCCCCTCTGCATTAGAGGGTTGTCCCCCCCCCCCCTTCTTGGTTTTTATACACCTATAGGAACCTGGTTAGTTTCTATTCCTCCTCTCACTCAACCCCCCCTCCTCCTCTCTCACTCAAACTCCCCCCCCTCCTCCTCTCTCACTCAACTCCCCCCCCCCACTCCCCTGTTCTGGGCGGTCCCAACTTCCGCCACCGGTGGGTGGGCGAGGGAAGAAGGCGGGCCATTCCACGTGCTGACCCCGGCGAAACGCGTGTTGGCCAACCCCCTGCCGTAGAGCTACGTAATACGGCGTGCTTAGCGTGCCCTGACCCTCCGACCCGTGTGCCCTCCGCAGGATTCCAGAGAGAAGCGTTCGGACCGATCCGTCACCTGCTTCCTGCGCAAACTGAAGGAGAAGGTGGCGTGGCCGCGGTTAACCAAGGAAGCCGAAAAGGTGGGATCTGATTGGACCAACCCCACCAAAGTCCATTTGTATATATATATATATATATATATATATAGATATCAGTATCTCTTGTCTAATGCACGTTAAGCAGGAATCGCTATTGCGACGGGTGACATCACATGGTCGCCATCGCCTGCGCTATAAGCTCCGCCATAAATATTCTCTCTTCCCATGTAAACCCAAACCCCTGTCGTAAATTAGCTGAGAGAATCACGTTTTTACGACAGAGGGGGGGGGGGGGGGGTAAACTCCTTCCAAAGACGGTTAAAACTTTATTTTCCATATCTGAACGCACGCCTAACTTCACTTCTGTAATACGTACACAGGCGCGTGAGCCGCATCAATACATTCTGGCACTTACGGCGGACACAACGAGACGAAATATGAACATCTTAGTCCTGACTTTAAGAAGAAATATTAATATCTGTCTCTTCGTAGCTGACGTGTCTGTGATCATTATGTGCGACTCGGTTCCACGGATGCACACACGTCATTTTCAGCATGTTCGGCAGAGGACGTCGCGATATTCTCGTATTCAATAAGGTCACTCTTGGTTGGATACCTTCTGTAGCCACGCCCCTGTCCATCCACACCCCCCCCCCCCCCCCCGCCGAGAAATTCTTTGAAGCTCGCTCTCAGGAGAACATGTTTACAGAAAGTTGTCACGGGGGGCCATATTTTGCACCCAAGTCTCCAGACACTGCCCTTATCTCGAACTCTATCAGCCATATACAACCCATCTGGTTGTTTTTTTTAAGTGAGCCCATACAGGATAGACACCACCAATTAAGCTCTCTTTGAAGCCAAGCACAAGGCTGGAAAAAGTCATGACATGTTATAACCCCAACAGAGGTTATTTTAAAATAAAACTCCAATTCACAGACATCTCACGGACAGATAGAGTTGGAAAATTGGGTACAGGGGATTAGAGGGCTGGTGAGTTTCAGATTGCAATAGAGAAGCTTTAACGTCACCAAACATCAGCAAACGTCTCACACCCTTTGGCAGCCCTTTGGCTGCGCCAAAGGCTGTCCGCCTTTGGGGCGACGCAGATGTACATTGAAGGGGTTCAGATTGAATGCAGCTGCGAACACAAAGTCCTTTGTCCTCTTGGCTCATTAACATTCCAGTGGGCGGGGTTTGACGTTCCACAAAGTACCAGCACACATTAACCCTTAGCACGCTGGTTCTGTGCAGAGGAGAGAAGCCTCTTGGGGAGGCCCCATCAGGCGCCCGCCTTTGGGGCGACACAGATGTACACCGAAGGGGTGCTGTGACAGAGCTTCCCGCCTACTTGTCTATGTCAATGTATCTACACTTCTATGTATATCTACTGTATACCCTCAGTATATATGCTACGGCAATCCACGCTCACCTCTCTGGCCGAACTCAATGCACACGTGTATACGTGTATATGTGTATATTCACCACCGCCTGGCGTGTGTAACCGGTCTCCTGTCTTCTTTGTCTGTAGCCTCTTTGGCTGTTCCTAGACTTCGATAACTGGCGAGACTGGGACGCGGAAGAGGAAGGGGAGATGGCCATGGCGGAACACTACCTAGACGTAAGCCTTCCAACTGAGATTAACACTTGGGGGGGGGCGTGTTAACTAAGCAATGCTAAACTTACGACCCAGTCAAGTCTAAGGGTATACGTTATCTTACTGTACCATAAAGTGTCTTTCGGATTAGCACCGCTTATCAAAAATGGCCCTTTGGAGCCATACAGTGGATACGTTGCAGACAAGGATTCTGGGTAATTAAATGCAAATGAACACACAGAGTATGTCATTTTTAGCTTCCCATAAAGTTTTTATGTGGACGGCCTAAAGCTAATCCTGGGACAAGGAAGTGCAGAGTCAGTGGTCCGACTCAGAGACAGCCGTTGTCTCCATTTGGACTGACCAGTATGAGATTGGTTGTAGATCTGCATTGAGATTGCTGGTAGTGGTTGGAAACCGGACACACAACCAGGTATCAAAAAAGCGAGAAAAACTCCCCCTCTCCACTATTCAATGGCATAAAGATGGAGAACCCCATGAATGTATGTATGCGTCTGCCAAAGCCTGACGGCAAAGCTAAACTCTGTGTGCTCAGTTGCATGTCCCTACCCAGAATCCTCGTCTGCGGCTTAACTGGGAACAATGGGGCAAGTTTGGGGACCTGTGGAAGACCTGCAGATACACTCTACCTTTGTGGTGGTCTCATAGCATTACCAAGCGACTTTATGATCACTGACCACCAGGGTTGCCGACAGCTTGTACGGGGGGGGGGGGCCCTGACGGAGTGTTGATCTGTTCCCGAGGGTTGTTGGGGGTGGGAGGAAGGCTTGTTGGAAAAAGCAGGGGGGAGGGATTCGCCGGCCCTAGTGGCAGTGGATGCCCCAGCTGGACAATCGCAGATGTTGGGCCCAACGTCGGGTCAGGCCCTACTCCCGGTATCAGTGAGGTGGGGCCACCCAGAGCAGCTAGAGATGGGACAACTCCTCCCCTGTTAATGGCCGTGCTGACCCCCCCAAATAAAAACTATTGAGAGCATTGCGTGTGATGTTTTCAGAACAGGTTGGTGGTCCACCCTAATGGGGTGGTAGCCGGGGGCAGCAACGTCTTCTGGGGGACTACCTTCCACCCTTATACGTACGTCTCTGGAAACGAGGCACAACCTCATCTACTATATATTTTGGAAAGATGTTTGTCTGTTCGTTCTGCATTTGGACACCTCTTGAGATATCGTAACCACATTTTGGACGAGGGTTCCTGAGATGAAGGAGCAGGTTTGTGTCTGTGTTTGGAGATTGTGGAGACGTTCTATTTTTAATTCCATGAGCCATTGCAACATCTCTGGCTATGTATCTGGCACGTGACACCATACTGGTGGCAATCATAACGCACGTAGCCTGGTGGCAGATAAGGAGAGTCAGATAGCTATATAAAGGTTACACAGAAAGCAGACGACGGAACAAAGAGAGGAAGTCAGGTGGCGTGTCAGGAGAAAGTAAGAATGCCGGAGAAAGAGAGAGAGGCAGAAATAACTGAGGACTAATACTAAGGTAGTAAAGGAAGGTGATGGGGGGGGGGGGGGGGAGAGAGCAAAGGGGGGATGGAGAGGAGGAGAGCAAAGGGGGAGAGAGAGCAAGGGGGGAGAGAGGAGGGAGGGGGGGGATAGAAGAGGGAGGGAGAGAGAGCAAAGGGGGTGAGAGAGCAAAAGGGGTGAGAGAGGGGGGGGGAGAGAGCAAAGGGGGGGAGAGAGGGAGGGGGGATAGAAGAGGAGGGAGGATGAGGCAAGGTGAGGCAAAGGGGGTGAGAGAGCAAAAGGGGTGAGAGAGGGGAGAGAGAGCAGAGGGGGAGAGGGGGGAGAGAGAAGAGAGGAGGGGGGGGAGAGAGCAAAGGGGTGAGAGAGCAAAAGGGGTGAGAGAGGGGGAGAGAGAGCAAAGGGGGGGGAGAGAGGAGGCAGGGGGGATAGAAGAGGGAGGGAGGAGAGAGCAAAGGGGGTGAGAGAGCAAAAGGGGTGAGAGAGAGCAGAGGGGGTGAGAGAGAGGGGGAGAGAGAAGAGAAGGGGGGGGAGGGGAAGAGAGCAAAGGGGGTGAGAGAGCAAAAGGGATGAGGAGAGGGGGGAGAGAGAAGAGGGAGGGGGGATTAGAAGAGAGGGAGGAGAGCAGAGGGGGTGAGGAGAGGAGGGGATGAGGTTGGGTTCTTAGGAATATGTATTTTATGTATGGCACAATAATAGGCACACCATATATGAATTCAGAGAAATGTAAGTGCCCGTACCAAATATGGTAAACGCTTCACCCACCCGAAGTCTGATTGGCGAGACACAGCGCTGTAAATTGATCAAAATAAGAATTACTGTAGTCCATGCCCAAAGGGCCCTTCATCTGGGAAGAGTATAAATATATAACTGCAGGCCCTAATATTCTCTTCTCCGCTTCAGCTGATCAACAGCGCGAAGGAGAAGGGGCCCCACCGCCATGGAGACCGATAGATGATTAGACGTGAGTTTTTTTGGGGGGGGGGGGGGGGGGGTGGTGGGGGTTGAAGATACGCGTTTATATTACCCGTTAAACGCGAGTTGTGCGCAAAAGACACGCCAAAAAAAAAAAGAATGATCTCTTTAACCCTGTTTTCCATAGCGCTACTGCGAAACGCGCCGACGGCAACGCAAACGTTAATGGGTTGCAATAACGCCTGCTACATCCGTATATATGTGTTCGATTTGTACTTCTGTTAGCGAAACGCGGCGTCGGACAAATTGCTAAGTACCGCGTTTTTACCCTTTGGCCAGCGATTGCATTGACATTAGAGGGCCCCCCCCCCCCAATGTTACACTCGAACACAGTCACGTCAAGACGAGCGCACACGTGATAGTCTCACTGGTTCACTATGAACACACAGTACCTATAGATTACCACGCTGATACCCATACAGACGCACTGATACACACATGATCATAGACACAATGAATACGCTGATTTATACACACACACACACTTTGCTCATGTGTTGCATGCCTCTCGTACACTGTATGGTTATCATGTCCTGTGTGTCCGTCTGGACCACGCGTGTATCTCTCTTCTCCTTCCAGGACGAGCTGTGAGAGCGCAGGAGGTGAGGCCCAAAACTGCCCCATTCAAACCAATGACCAATATACAGAATAACAAACTACAACGCTCGCACCACACTTATTGGCCATCAGACGCTGATGAAGGGGGAGGGACAAAGGGGAGGATACCTGAAGGGGGAGAGGCTTGACAGGGAGGGGACTGAAAGGGGGAGAGGCTTGACAGGGAGGGGACTGCCGCCCTCTTCCCTCAATCCAGCCTGGCGCCCGGAAAACACAGAAGGGCTCAAGTGTCGATAGGTTAGAGCGGTCACGTGATCCAGAAGTGCACGGAGGGTCAGTGGGTAACGGCGGGGCGCGGGTGACCCTCTGACCCTGACGGGGTTACACAACGCAGAGAAAAACATCTTTGATTCAATTCGTTCTGTTTCTTTCAGCCCCGGATACAAGCTGAGACGGGGGGGGCGGGGGGGTGGTGGGGGGGGGGGGGGAGACGGAGGACGTTAAGGCAGACATCCTATCGGACGACCTGGATTCAGCGGCTTTATGTCCAATTCTCTCCATTTGGTGTTTGTAATAAAATATTTATTTTCATTTCCGAGGCGTTTGATTCTTATTTTTTTTAACATTTATTTTCATTTAATTTTTTTATTGTTAACGTTTGAAACATACTAGGTGAGGTGTTAGGAATTGCACCCAAGAGGTGGCTGCAGTGTCGGACTAGCACATCGACAGGCCCGTTTGCGTGGACAACGCGACAACATGTGGGTGTTCTGAATTATGTGGTTTATTGAGCCTTAAAACATGGCATCATAAATAACAGCTTTTCTTCAGCACACTGTATGTAAACAGCGTATTTTAACTTACGGTGGGTGAAAAAGGCGACAAGAAACCGCCACCGTTAGCATATAGCCAACAAAAAGATCACTTGTGAGCACATTCACGTCTAAGGCCGCACTTATAGTCCTTGCTACGGCGACGCTGACGTCTCGCTGCAAAAAGCAAACTGAACCGACTTCCAGCCATCGGGATCAAACCGTTGCGTCGCTCCTACTAGAAGCGCATGCGACGGATCCAATACATTTGTTTTGGCGTCGCTGTTGCCGGGACTAGAAGTGCAGCCTACGGCCCTGTAAGCGCCGACGATGGCGACAATGCATTTATTTTGACACGTCACGTCATCGGCACTAACAGAGCAGCAACCCTCCCTTTCACCATTATCACCTAGCATTCCTCTGGTCATAATTTTAACAGAAATGTTCTACAAATAAATTAATATATCTTATTGTTTTTAACACCTTCTATTCCTTGTACTCGTGGATGGCAGGTTGGTTGTCTGCAAAGAAGCTCATTAGAAGTCAAACGCTGTTCAGATCTCATCCTAATACTGTCCATGCAAAGGGAAAGCGATAAAAAGGAGGGCATTCCCAGTGGATAGATATTACATGCAGTGCCTCTGCATCTTAGTGCAGTATCCACAACCCTTCATGAAAATAACAGATGGGGGCCCCGTGGCTCTAGTGCAGAATGGATACATGCTGGCTCGTATGAGAAAATGGAAAGATAAAGGATGTAAATTCATTGTGCATATGATATAGGGCAGGTACCGACTAACTACAACGTTTGGGGAAGAGCGTGGGGTTGCTTCAACTGCCACACCAGGGTGCCGTGCCCCGCCCCCCCCCCCCCCCCAAAAAAAACAATAAAACCTGGTCTAATAGCACTTATTGCGACAAATTAGTGCAGAGCAAAAGAAATGTGAGCGCAAGCCTTAATTGAAACTGTTTTATTTAAATAAGAAAAAGTTAAATACATTAAACAGCATTAAAATTGAAACTCAAGCCATGTTTCTTTTCATTACACAAAGTGCCAACAAGCTGCCAGCATCTTACCTCCAACTACATTGATTACAGTCCAACAATTGTTCCCTTGTCAAAAGTTTACCCTGGAATTGCATGTTCCCTCTTTGCTTCACCTTTGGGGATAACCACTAATTTAACAAAAGTCTGACGAGCATTGTATTGGCTCTTTAGATGAAAAAAAGGTTGTACCTCCTGTTCCACTGGATACCACGTGTCCACCACAATCTCAGCCTGGTCAAGAAAAGTTAAACATTTCCACCAAGTGTGAGGGGTGCCTGATGTTATCTCACCTCTCCGCTATATTTTGTATACAAGTCATGTTTAATGGTGGCGAGTACACAGTTACGAGGGAGCGTCGGGCAGCCCGAGACTAAATACCGATCCCGAAACACTGGCTGCCTGAACATGGAGGAGTTTCTCACTCTCACAACCTCGGAGACATAAGTCAAAAACATGACTGCCCCAAAACAACGTTGATGCAATGTTACCCAGTTTATTTAAGGCCTTAGAATGAGGGGCATTTCACAAGCTTGGCGAGGCCATAAACTTGTGACAAGGGGATCGGTGGGGATATTTCTACTCATCGCAGGAGAGTCCTTTAACTGGAAGCTGTAGATGACGTCTTGCAGGTTAAAACCCATGAACTTTCAACTGGTCATCCTTAGCAAGTCCAACCTGAAAGAAAGTCGCAAGATGTGAGCATTCAACATAGATACACACACACCTGCAACAATACAATGGGTGGCTATGAAAACCTGGCGTCTTAATGAAGGGCACAAACCCTGAAAGGAGCCAGGAAATAACTAGATATATTGCACTTTAACCCTCAACACCTTTAGCCAGAGGGATTTTGCTGGAGCGTAGGATGGCCACTAAATGTTTCCTCACCTCAACAAGGAACTGACAGGCATTCTTGCGCTGGTCGCCTTGAAGCTGAATCACCTCTCCATACTCTGGATGCTCAACAACGGTACCATTGCATGCAAATTTCTGCAAGGAAAGAAAAGAGTCATTAAGATATAACAAACGCCTCACCGCCACAATGGCTGAGGTTGTGTTGCTGCCAATCCCCATCGTACCCACCATCTCATTCCCCAGTTGCCAAGACACCCAAGTTAACCGGCACTCACCTTCTTAAAGGCTTTAACTAGTTTCTTTTTATCGTAATCATCAGCGATGCCCTGTACTGTAGTGAGGGTCTTTCTGCCGTTCCTCTGCTGGATCCTTATATGAATGGAATCTTCTGTCCCCGCTGGGAGCCAGTCATCACTCTTACTGGCATCAGCAAAGGGGTCTAAACAAAGAAAATAAACTAATATTCACTTTCATGCAACATACTTACAGCCGACGTACCTCCAACAAGCACACCCGCTGCCATGTTTGAAGCGGTTGCCAACATACCATCGGTACCCTCAACAGCCAACATTAATATCTGTGACTATACAGTATGCATACGCGTATGAACCATGCGCATGCACCCTCAGGCTGCGTTTATAGTGCTGGCTACAGCGACGTCGCAACAAGTCACATGGTCCGCCGCGGGTGCCCATAAGTGGGCGCGACTGTGCTGCAGAGCAACGGCAATCACCGGTAGTCAAAGGATTATTACTTTTTCGGCAATCACCGAGTAACGTCAGCAGTTCAGCCAATGAGTGCTCAAAGCCGCGCCCCGTCACCCGTCCTTGGTCTCTTGCGCCAGAGTACAGGAATCGCAATAGCTACGGCTGATGTCACGCGGTTGCGTAACCAGCATTGTAAGCGTAGCCTTATTGTGGCAGGTAGGGTTGTCACCACGGGTCTGCCAGTGACATCTCAGGGCGGCAGCGCCCATCACCATGGCTCTGTGACATATATCAGAACCACAAGAGAAGGGGGTGTCCCCATTATCATTATAGGGCAGGGTCAGGAACGGGCTTAAATGGATATGTATTTTAGGTGACTTTAGTATACTTGAGGGCTATATATGGGACACTTGTCTTGTGGTTTCATATATTAGGTTCCAAGCACCGTCAGTGGTCATTATATTATAGTCTATTGACTTAATTACTACATATCTTTTGTAGCCGGCGTTCCTTCTCGTTCACACACCAATTCATTGCAAAAAGTCTCTGGGACTGTCTGTAATAGGAGGTGGCAGGGGCATTCCCCAATGGTCACCCACAGCAGAGTACGAGAGAGAGCGAGTACGAGAGAGAGCGAGTACGAGAGAGAGAGCGAGTACGAGAGAGAAAGAGCACGAGAGAGAAAGAGTCAAGAGAGAGAGCAGGAGAGAGAGGCGAGAGAAAAAGCACGAGAGAGAGAAAGAGTCGAGAGAGAGGCGAGAGAAAAAGCACAAGAGAGAGAGAGAGAGCACGAGAGAGAGAGAAAGAGGCGAGAGAGAGAAAGAGCACGAGAGAGAGAGAGAAAGAGCACGAGAGAGAGAGAGAAAGAGCACGAGAGAGAGAGAAAGAGCACGAGAGAGAGA